>SKCR01036084.1:0-28699 GCA_019454045.1 Zanthoxylum bungeanum
TTGAGATAGCTGTGTAAGGAATTTCCACTCTGAGACATATCACAACCTATTTCGTACAAGTTAATTTTTGTTTATTTCCTTTTGAAATATTTAATTTGTGAATTCTCCATAATACTGACTAAATTGGATCTTCATATGCTCAGTTGATAGGTATTATCAACATGCATGGTAACATAAGGCCATGAGTTGTAAGTGAAAAGTTTGTAATATTCAGTGCTCTAGTTTAATTGGATGAAGCATTTAAAAAAGCGATGGAATATTAATAAAAAAACATCTGAGATCCGAGTAATTAAGTCTGTATGGGTGTTTTAACACCTAGTGCCCTAAAGCCAACTAGTTTGGGAGTCATTGGCCCAAAGCTCGCTACATGGATTAAATATGTTGTAAAAAAAATATATGAAATCCGAGTAATTAAGTCTGTAAGGGTGTCTTAACACCTAGTGCCCTAAAGCCAACTGGCTTGGGAGTCACTGGCCCAAAGCTCGCTACATAGATTGAAGATGTTGTAAATAAATAAATAAATAATAATCCATTGCTAAAAGATGTATGAATTCTTATATAACTTAAGGACAAAAATATTACTCCCTTTTCAACTATACTTATGAATATTGTGGGCACAATGATTTGATTAATACCTTGTTGGTTGTGTATATGGAGAATGGTAAAAATAATCGGAGAATTTACTTATTTGGTAATTTAGAAAGAAAGAAAACAATTCTTAACTTGGATAAGAGTTTCACTTGTTCAGTCATTAAATTGTTTGATCTTTTTTCTTTTGTGTGCATTAGATTGACGTTTGTAGGTATCGTCACTGTAAGCCCTCACGAGACTACAACTCATCTACTAGGGACACCTAGGGTTTTAAAGGCTTGCTGCATACGCTAAATACAACCGTGATCCCTACGAAAGTGGCTTAGTTAAATTTTAATTGCTTATTGCATTTTATTTTATTGTTTTGCTTGAGGACTAGCAAAATGTTAGGTTTTGGGGTGTGATGAGCGGAAAATATATCAATATTTACCGCCCCTTTTACTTAATATTTTGTATAGTTTCTCGTGTTTTAAGAATTTTTTGATGTGTTTTAGTTCATTTTGTAAATAAAATAAAATCGGGACTTTATGGAATCAATCAGGACAAAATATGGAACAAATAAGGGCAAAAACTGGACTTGACTTGATTTTGGAGATTGGAAACTTGAAATGGCATTTTAATGAAGTACTATTTCGAAAATTTCAATTTTGCGCAATTTTCATATTTTAGCCATAACTTTTTATTCTGATATCGGATTGAGGTGATGTAACTTCCAGATTAAAGAAGACTCAAAGATCTACAACTTTGAAGTACATAAGATTTCCGAATTCAGAATTGTACATTACCGAAATTGATAAAAATATCTGGAAGTGTGTTATGTGTAATTATTAAAGTCATTTTCAAAAAAATAAAAATAAATAAAAAAAATGGAAATTGTCAAACCAAACATGCTTGTGTTTGGTGGAGGATTTGGTGCCATGTTTTATGGAGAAATGGGTGGAGAAATTGGTGGAAGACATTATATTTGCCAATAAATACCAAGCTAAACTTTGTAAATTTTTCATACTTTCTTTGGGGGATTTCTCCATGAAAACCTAAAAGAAAGTGTCTTGCATGTTTATTTAAGTTTTCTTGTATTTTCTGTTTATTTATTTAATAAATTTTTGTTTGTTTTTATTTACATCATTAGTAGGTAATCTCTTTTCGCTGGAGTCTGGGGTGAAACTTTTAATTTAATAATTTAGATTTACTCCCTTAATTTAAATAAGTAAATTGAATTAATTATTTACCGTCTATATGGCCAGTTTTACATTATTAGACTTAGTTTCCGCCTATATGATCGGTTTAGGTGCTAACCTTGTTACCGCCTACAAGGTCGGTTTATATGATTTTTTTACCGCCTATATGGTCGGTTTTAATATAATTAATTCAAGAAATGATTAATTGATAAGGGAGTAATCTATATTTGAAGTATTAAAAGTGAAACCCCTAACTCCAGCATTTTCTTTTATTGTTGTAATTTTCTTTACTTTTTAATTTTCTGTTATGTTATTCTGTTTAACTATGCATTTTGTAACTTTAGGTATGTTTTGTAACTAAACATATTATCTATGGGTGTGATGAATTCTAATATCATCGGTTTATAAAGTTGGTTATTTTATGTCTTGGGTAATATAAAGGTTTATTTATTGAGTCTTAAGCTTAATGCTTCTTGTTAACTGGCCACTAATAAGATTGATTTGGTAAACTTAAAATGAACTTGACAAAGGGATTTTAGATTTCAGCCGTAGACTTAATAGCTCACGATCTCACCTTAGGGCAAATGAACCTTAGGTAGATTTCCTTCTAAGATAGACATATACATGTCGGGCAGGGGTAACCACAATTGGAACTTAATCTTAATGAATTCTGGTAATTTGATTAACATAGACATATGATTAATTGGATTACTTTGGGTCTTTGCATCTGACCATCGATAGAGTTCCAGGTTAGTAAACCGATATATTGCACAAACATAAGCTAATCACTTCATCTTTAAAAGATATTGGAATGATTCACAACCCTAGATAGTTCATAATATTGAATTTTCCTTAAATTTACTTTCACACTGTTTTAATTACTTATTTTCAGATAAAAATCGCCATCCAACCAACAATCAATCTATTAGATACTTGTAAATATTTAGCTTCAATAATTGATAGCCTAGGTATTAAGTCCTCATGGGATCGATATATTTTATACTACTTGAGCGATACGTGCGCTTGTGTTACGTGTGTGTTTACCACCGATCGGGGGGAAGAAATTGTAACGACCCAAAATACTTTCAAGTTCAGTTTGGGATGTAACGAGTTGACGAAGGGAATTTTCTTTTCCGGACATTAATGGGAAATTCTCGGGGGTCGACTTAGAGACAATAGACATCTACATAATTGTGGGCGTAATGAGTTTAGCATAAGTCAATTGGGCCTAGGTGTCTTGGGGTGATTTGGTCATTTTCCTTCCAATTTAAGACGAGCCCAACAACCAAAGTAGTAACTTAATTAGAGTCCAAGTTTCTTTAGTTAGTTAGGAAGGCCCAATAAAATAATAAAATCCTAACAAAACAATTCTCCTAGATTTCTCTAGAAATGTTTTTAAGAAAATGATAACGAAACATAAGGTTATACCCTTCAAAATTTTCCATTGGTCGTGAGTGAGATAAAGGAGAGGAAGAAATATTTGCACTTACTTAGTAAATTCTTAAGTACAACAAGAGCAATGCATCCCAAGCTAAGCTTAAGAAGAAAAAAAAATGGGAAAGATTAAGGACATTGCTAGTGAAGAGAAAAGTTGAATAGAGATACTCGACATGAGCCGCGTTCTCCCTCGGCGACGTGAAGCAGAGTTGACCGAACTTCAAATCTTTGAGTGGATCTTTTTTTCCATTCAAAGTTGATTTGTATTCACTTGTTATTGATCAAGATTTATTTTAAATGCTTTAGGGCGTTAGCCTTATTAATTATCAGTTATTTCTTATGTGAGAAAGTTTTGGGAAGTTTTAAGATTTAAAAGCATGAGTATTTATGATTTTGGAGGCATGGGGGAAAAACTCACCTCAGTTCTGACTTATGGAATTGACAGACAGAGAACGTGCACATGTAGCTCAGGGCTAGGGGGACAGCGATATGTAATGCCCCTATACCCTAATTTTAGGGTCAGGAAGTAGCATGGATTAGCACTTCTGACTCTAGTTCAGTGGCTTGGGGGACGGCGATATGTAATGCCCCAAGACCACTAGTTAGGTGTATGGGGGGACGGAGATAAGTAACGCCCCCTGATTACGCCCAAAAAGTACTTGCGGTTATCGCAGTATGGTTGGGGTGTCGTTTCCTCCGAGAGATGGTTACAAGGAACTAATTCACTTAATGAAGACGTTAGCAGTAACTGAATTAAAGAAAGGTTTTAATTGGAAATTTAGATTAAAGATTATGAAAAATACTTAAGAGTTATCAGTAAAGAGAAGCAGCAAAGCATCGGGAATCCCTCTTGTATCAAATCCCTATATTCAGTAATTGATTCTTTTTATTACTCGATTGAAGGTTTCACATCCCAAATCATCGGAAGATATTGTTGGGGTTGGTGCTCAGAGCGTCAATTCCCTGTTGTATTTCCTTGTAAATACTCTTGTAAATGTTTTATTATTAATAAAATAAGTAATTTCTATAATATAATATATCTCTTTATATGGTAAAGACATAATTGACCTTAAAATGATTAGTCATGGTGCAGTTGCAAAAGCATCGCAACTGACATTGAGTTGTATGATGACGTTGTCATTCTTAGACAGTTCCTAGTAAAGGTTTACACTACTTGGTCAGTAAAGTAAACCTATTGAGACCGGTACATGTCGTATACTGGAATAATGGATTCCAATGGTTTCTCAATGAACCTTGAGTCTCACAGACTCGTATAGACTTATAGGTATTTATATCGGATAAACACTGAACGACTCACCGAAGATTCTTAATGGATGGTACACCAACATCAATAAGAATCTTCTCGGGTTGAGTAGCATTTGTGATTATTCGACTTGAGATACCACTGTAGGCACATGAAGTATCTTCCACACTTAGATGGCAGTCACGTCACCGATGTATTTAGATCAGAACTCCGCCTATTTGTTGGGTGTGGATAGATCCTCAAGGTGTTCTGTGTATGTCGAGATAGGATCCGTCAGTTATGTGTACAGAGCATAGGTAGTCCATATATGATTAGCAATCAGATAAAAACCATAGGCCTGTGGTACACTTTAGAAGTGAATTCTAAGTGTTCTTTTAGAGATTGCTAATAAAGACGTCGATGGGATTGTTCCTGTAGAGATTTGACGTTTACATGTATATCTTTGGGATATATCCGAATACCTGTGTTGGAGGAATTAACCATATGCCATGACCTCGACCTGTATGATTCAGTGAGTTTATCTATGGTTGTCATGATTTACGGGTGGGTAAATTATAGACACGAAAATGGATTTCGTGACGGATATGCCTGAATCTATAGAGTCTCATTAGTGAAATATAATTGTAGAGCACTAGGGAAAATTTTATGAATAATACTGAATATTTATAAGTCGTTTAAAAGTTAAATGAAAAATACATGCAAATAGACCGAATGGTCATTTCCTAATTAATGTGTATTTGTATTTAATGATAGATTTTATTAAATACACATTGATTAAATGTCAAATTGTGATATTTGATATATATCATAAATATATATGTATTTGGATATTTAAAGTAAATATAATACATATATTTAAAATATTTGTATTTAAATGATTATTTAATTATTAAATAATTAAAGTAATTCAAAATATAAATATCTTTAGTTATGATATTTTTGGAGATGACTTTAGTTGCTTTATTTAACTTATTATAAATCATTAAATGGAGTAATGATCAAATACACAAGTGGAATTAATGGAAAAAAATAAATATCTAGATATTTGTTTATGCTCCCAATTTTCAGCCAATGGCATATTTGGTGAGTATATATTGTTTTGTTTCATTTTCCATTAATTAGGTTAACAAGTTACCAAAAAAAACACAAAAGAGTTAAGAGCAAAGTTGAAGAACCAAAGAAAAAGCTTGGAAAATATTTGGATTTTGTAAGTTTTTCTATAAATCTTTCAACTAAGAAATTATTTCTATCATGCTTAGCTTCAACATGTGTTGCTAGGATATTGTCTCCACACTTTTATTTTGTGTTTTAAATGGTTGTGAACTTGTTTGAAAGATGAAAGCATGTATGATATCAAAGAAAGCATGAAATTAGTTCATTAGCTCTCTTTTGATTATTTGATAATCAAGTTTCTATTCTAGAGTTACTAAGCCACTCATTGATGACCTAGAATTATTCTTGAGTTGTTTGATGGTGGTGAGACTTTTTTATTGTGGTAAAGATTGAATTAAAGTGTTGGATTTAATTGATTTTGTGTATTTTGTCAATTTGAAAATATTGTAAAATTAGGGTTCTTAACCCTTTCCAAATTTGGTGCTTTTCATATATGTGATGTATTATGGTGTGCATATGATTCATATTAAATTTTAGGTTGATTGGATTTGATCTTGACATGTTTTGAACAAAAATGGACCAAATTACAAAAATTGAAAGTTAATGGGCTGTTCGGCAATTTGGAAAAATTTGGGGATTTTTTTGCAATTTATTTTTGATGTGTTGGACATGTTGGAAATCATTTTAGAATTGATTTAGAATCATCCAAAATTGTATTTGACAATTTGAGGACTAAAATGAACAAAATGTAAAGTTTATGGGTCAAACGGTAATTTTCAAGAAATGTGATTTCTTGGTTAAAATTTCAGTTTTTAAGTATTGTGTAATTAAATAAATAAGTGTATTTAATTGATCCAAGAAAAATTATTGAAATCAGAACATTTTGAGTGTCCGCGTTCCGCTGCGTTACCGGTTATTCCCCTTAAAACCCCTACAAAAATTGTATCATAGCGAGTCTGATTCTAGACACCCGATATGATTATGCCTTTAAATTCAATATTTAGTTTAATCTTTACTTTATGCATGCATGTGTTTATTTAATTTGATTAAATAAAGTAAAAGCATCTTTTGCGGAAAATCCCTAATTATTAAGGTTTTATGTTAATTATGTATTTGATGCACGTTACTTGGTCCGTCTTGTCAATACGGTTTACGGATATCTTTTCTATGACTATATCCGAGAACGTGCCAAAGATGTGAGGGTGTAGCCGATAGAAATTTATTTATGCCGGATGTATATCTGATACTAGATAAATTCAAGCGAAAGCGGAATCCTAAACGTGCCAAAGCTGTGAGGGTTACGCAAGTAGCTTGAGTTTATCATTGACGAGTTTAACCTTGGTACGCCTCCTTATGAACATGCCAAAGCTGTCACAACGAGAAATGACCAGGACCGGAAACCCAGGAGTCACTGTTGAGTGATTGACAATGAGTTGTCTACCTGATAAATATACGTAGGCGAGAACGTGCCAAAGCTGTGAGCTGAAATATATTCATGGAATCCATCTTTCACTATTTGTATTGAATTTAATTATTAAATCCTTGTATTCTGTTTGGGGATTACAGTATTGCATGATTTAGTGGGAGAGGCATTTTTAGATTAAAAATCCATGATCTAGTTAATGCTTATGATATTATATGAAACTGTTTAATTCTACTAACTGTTTTTCATAATCTATATGATAGATTTGAAATAGCGGCATAATCGACTAATCCGTTTGCACTTATGTTGGATACGAACAAACTAAAAGGCACTGAAAATTTTGCCGATTGGGATTTGGATTTAAGGATCATCCTTGAATCCAAAAAGTTGAGATATGTACTTGAGGGTCTGTTGCCCCTTGCTGTGTCTGAGGACGCAACACTGAAGGAACTACAAGTTTTCCAAGCTTAGAAAGATGATGATTTAAAAGTTAAATCATACATCTTAAGTTCACTGGCATCGAAACTCAAGAGGCAATACTATGGCATGTCAGCTGCGTAGAGTATGATGATGCGATTAAGAGAATCGTATATGAACCAAGAAAAAATCATTGTTCATAAAGTTGCGATGGAATTGTTCCATGCGCGACTGGACGAGGGGCAAGCTGTAAGCTCTCTTGTTCTTCACTTGATCGATTTGATCGAACAACTGAGGCAACATAATCTTCCTCTAAATGAAATTCTTGGTAGGAGTGTCATTCTTGGTTCGCTCTCAACTTCTTATCGCCAATTCGTGATGTATTTCAACATGAATGGGATTATCTGTTCCTACCATGAACTGCATAGGATGCTGATCACGGCGGAAGAGACCTAAGGAAGGGAGTACCGACTCACCCTCCGAAACCTACTTCACTCTCTACTTCTTCCCAGACCAAGCCAAAGGGAAAGAAGACAAAAGCGAAGAAGAAGAAGGGTTTCGATCCTCCACCGTAAGGAAAGATAGCAAAGCCCATCAGGGCGTCTGAAGAAAAATGCCATCATTGTAGCAAAGTCGGGCACTGGAAAAGGAACTGCATTGCCCAAATAAGGAATGAGAGAGCATCTACCTCAGGTACATTTATTTTTCCAGTTATTGATATCTCACTAGCTTGTAAAGCTATTACATCTAGCTGGATTTTGGATTCTGCTTGTCCTGTTCACATTTGCAATTCATTGTAGGTACTGAAGGAAAGTAAGAAGCTGAAGCCTGGAGAGATGCAGTTGCGTTTTGGGAGTGGAGACTCTCTAGATGCAGTTGCAGTGGGAGTATGCAAGATCCCCTTGTCGAGTGGGAACTTTTGTTGTATGATTGCTACGTTGTCGTTGTACCAGGATGTATAGCAAATATTATATCTCTTTTTGTATTAGATACAGAAGGTTATCATGTTAATATTACGAACTGTTCTTTTTATTTATATGATAAACGTAATATTCATATCCTTTGTTGTCCAAATGAGCATGGTCATTACACATCGCATACTTCTAGAGATATTTTGAATACTAGGATTAATAAACATAGTTTACCTGTAGTTAATAATACTGAACTCTGGCAAATGAGGCTAGGTCATATAGGCGTGAAATGCCTTACCCAATTGGTTAGGAATGGTTTGATACCAGATCTCACCATTGAACCTATTCAACTTGTGAATCATGTATTCAGGGTAAGATGACCAAAGCCTCATTTTCTGGTGTTGGACACCAAGCCACTAACTTACTGGAACTCATACATTCTGATGTGTGTAGTCCACTAAGTCAGACTGCTCACAATTGTTATTCGTACTTCGTTACCTTTACCGATGATCTGTCACAGTACGGTTATGTCTATCTGATGAGACATAAATCGGAAACCTTTGAAAAGTTCAAAGTGTTCCGTAATGAAATAGAAAAATAGACTTGTCAATATAATAAATGTCTTCGTTCTGATCGAGGAGGCAAATATATGTGTAGTGAGTTCATGGATTATATGAAGGAGAATGTGATTCTCGCTCAATATACTCCTTCAGGTACTCTACAGTACAATTGAGTGTCTGAGAGGAGAAATCGGACTTTATTGGATATGGTCCGATCTATGTTGAGTTTTACAGATTTGCCCTATTATTTATGGGGTTACTCTCTTTTAACAACTGCATATCATTTGAATAAGATTCCTTCAAAAGTTGTTTCTACGACTCCATATGAGATATGGACCGGTAGGAAACAAAATCTTAATTATGTTAAGGTTTAGGGTTGTCCTGCCTATGTCAGGATGGCTCAGCAAGATAAGCTTTCGCCTCGAGGGTAAAAGTTTAGGATTGTTGGATATTCTTCGAATACGAAGGGATATTTGTTCTATGATATCGAGCATCGAAATGTGTTCGTAGCTCGCTTCGTAAAATTTCTAAAGGTAGAATTTTTGTCAGAAGGTGGTAATCATAGACAGGTTGAACTTGATGAAGTCCAACCTGAAAACAACAAATCAATGGAGGAACCTGAAGTTCAAGTAGATGAAGAACCTTCAACAAACACACTTCGTAGTTCACAAAGGGTATTTAGACCTCCTGAACGCTTGTATTTGATACAAGAAAATAGTCTCAATGTTCTCTTAGTTGAAGAGATTGACCTTTTTACCTATAGAGAATCGATGTTGGACATCGACTCCGTGAAGTGGCAAAATGCCATGAAATCTGAGTTGGACTCAATACAATAGGATCAAGTTTGGGACTTGATTCCGCTTCCCGAAGAATTGTTCCTATCAGTTGTAAATGGGTTTACAAGAGGAAACGTGGGCCTAATGAAAAGGTTGAAACATATAATTCCAGACTGGTAGAGAAAGGATACACGCAGCGGCCTGGCATCGACTACGGTGAAACTTTTTCGCTAGTAGTAATGCTTAAGTCTATTATGATTTTGCTTTGTATAGCTGCTTATCATGATTACGAGATTTGGCAAATGGATGTCAAAACGGCTTTTCTAAATGGATTTCTTGATGAAGAAATCAATATGGAACAGCCGGAGGGTTTTGCGTCCAACGAGAACTCGGGTATGGTCTGTAAGCTTAAGAATTCCATTTATGTACTTAAACAAGCTTCACGAAGTTGGAATCTTCGATTCGACGAGATTATTAGATTGTCTAGTTTTCTCAAGAATTCGGAAGAATCATGTGTGTATCAGAAGGCCAGTGGGAGCATAGTGGTATTTTTAGTCCTCTATATTGACGACGTCCTAATCATTGGGAATGATATAGGAATGATGCAAGGCGTCAAAGTTTACCTCTGTAAGAATTTCTCCATGAAGGATCTGGGAGAAGCTTCTTATGTTTTAGGCAAAAAAACTCTATAGAGATATAAAAAGGAAGCTGATTGGGTTATCCCAATCAACGTACATAGATAAGATCTAGGAACGGTACAATTTTGGTAACTGTAAGACATCAAATATATCGTTCAGACATGAGATTCATCTTTCAAAGAAGATAAGTCCACAAATAGAAGATGAGAAGGTTAGAATGTCTAACCAACCTTATGTTTCATGTTTGGGTAGCATAATGTATGATATGTTATATACTAGGCCTGATATCAGTTTCGCTGTTAGCGTAACCAGTAGATATCAGTCAAATCCAGGCAATGACCATTGGATGACCATTAAACATATCCTGAAGTATCTTAAAGGTACTAAGGATAAGTTGATAATTTATGGAGGAAGTGAACCGCAGGTTAATGGGTATACAAATTCCGACTTTCAATCAGATCCCGATGATAGAAAGTCTACATCCAGGGGTCAACAACAGATTCCACCACAGAGGCGCAATACATTGCAGCTTCTGAAGCTGCAAAAGAAGCTGTATGGATTAGGAACTTTATCACAGAATTGGGAGTGGTCCCAAGTATCGAGAATGTGATTCCATTATACTGTGATAATACTGGAGCCATTGCACAAGCAAAAGAATTGAGGGCGCATCAACAGTCGAAGCATGTGGAATGCAAGTACCACATCATTCGAGAGATTGTGTCACGAGGGGATATTGTCGTGTGCAATGTACCGAGTGAAGATAATGTAGCAGACCCACTTACGAAGGCCATACCTCCGAAGTTATTTGATAAACATGTGGAGTCGATGGGTATTAGATACAATCGATATTGGCACTAGAGCAAGTGGGAGATTTTGTTGGGCTGGTGCTCAGAGCGCCAATACCCTATTGTATTTCATTGTAAATACTATTGTAAACGTTTTATTATGAATAAAATAAGCAGTTTCTATAATATAATTTATCTCTTTATATGGTAAAGACGTAATTAAGCTTAGAATGATTAGTCATTATGCAGTTATAAAAGCGTCGCAATTGAAATTGAGTTGTATCATGACGTTGTCATTCTTAGACAGTTTCTGGTCAAGGTTTACACTACTTGGTTAGTAAAGTAAACCCGTTGAGACCGGTACATGTCGTACACTGGAATAATAGATTCCAATGGTTTCTCAATGAACCATGAGTCTTGGAGACTCGTATAGATGTGTAGGTGTTTATAGCAGATAAACACTGAACGACTCACTGAAGATTCTTAATTGATGGTACACCAACATCAATAAGAATCTTCTCAGGTTTAGTAGCATTTGTGATTCTTCGACTTGAGATACCACTGTGGGCACATGAGACAACTTCCACACTTAGATGGTAGTCACGTCACCGATCTATTTAGATCATACCTCCGCCTATTCGTTGGGTGTGGACAGATCCTCATGGTGTCCTGTGCGTATCGAGATAGGATCCGTCAATTCTGTTTACAGAGCATAGGTAGTCCATATATGATTAGCAATCAGATAAAAACCATGGGCCCATGGTACACTTTAGAAGTGAATTCTAAGTGTTCTTTTAGAGATTGCTAAGAGAGACATCGACGGGATTGTCCCTCTAGAGATTTGATGTTTACATCTATATCTCTGGGATATATCCGGATACCTGTGACGGAGGAATTAAACATATGCCATGACCTCGACCTGTATGATTCAGCAAGTTTATCTGTGGTCGTCATGATTTACGAGTGGGTAAATTATGAACACAAAATTGGATTTCGTGACAGATATGCCTAAATCTAGAGAGTCTCACTAGTGAAATATACTCGTAGAGCACTAGGGAAACTTTTATGAATAATATTGATTATTTATAAGTAGTTTAAAGGTTAAACAAAAAATACATGCAAATGGACCTAATTATCATTTCCTAATTAATGTGTATTTGTATTTAATGATAGATTTTATTAAATACACATTAATTAAATGTCAAATTGTGATATTTGACATATATCATAAATATATATGTATTTGTATATTTAATTTAAATATAATACATATATTTAAAATATTTATATTTAAATAGTTATTTAATTGTTAAATAATTAAAGTAATTAAAAATATAAATATCTTTAGTTATGATATTTTTAGAGATGATTTTAGTTGCTTTATTTGACTTGTTATAAATAATTAAATGGAGTAATGATCAAATACACAAGTAGTTAATGAATTAATTAAAATAAAATTAATATCTAGATATTTGTTTATGCTCCTAAATTTCGGCCAAGGGCATATTTGGTGAGTATATATTGTTTTTTTTTCATTTTCCATTAATTAGGTTAACAAGTTACCAAAAATAAACACAAAAGAGTTGAGAGCAAAGTTGAAAAACCAAAGAAAAAAGTTGGAAAATATTTGGATTTTGTAAGTTTTTCTTTAAATCTTTCTACTAAGAAATTATTTCTATCATGCTTAGCTTCAATATGTGTTGCTAGGATGTTTTCTCCACACTTTTAGTTTGTGTTTTAAATGGTTGTGAACTTTTTTGAAAGATGAAAGCCTGTATGATATCAAAGAAAGCATGAAATTAGTTCATTAGCTCTCTTTTGATTATTTGATAATCAAGTTGCCATTCTAGAGTTATTAAGCCACTCATTGATGACCTAAAATTGTTCTTGATTTGTTTCATGGTGGTGAGACTTGTTTGGTGTGGTAAAGATTGAATTAAAGTGTTGGATTTAATTGATTTTGTGTATTTTGTCAATTTGAAGAAATTGTAAAATTAGGGTTCTTAACCCTTTCCAAATTTGGTGCTTTTCATATATGTGATGTATTATGGTGTGCATATGATGCATATTAAATTTTAGGTTGATTGGATTTGATCTTGACATGTTTTGAACAAAAATGGACCAAATTGTAAAAACTGAAAATTAATGGGCTGTTCGGCAATTTGGAAAAATTTGGGGATTTTGTTGCAATTTATTTTTGATGTGTTGGACATGTTGGAAATCATTTTAGAATTGATTTAGAATCATCCAAAATTATATTTGAGGACTAAAATCAACAAAATGAAAAGTTTATGGGTCAAACGGTAATTTTCAAGAAATATGATTTCTTGGTTGAAATTTCAATTTTTAAGTATTGGGTAATTAAATAAATAAGTTTATTTAATTGATCCAAGAAAAATTATTAAAATTGTAAAATTTTGATTTTCCGCGGTCCACTGCGTTACCGGATATTTCCCTTAAAACCCCTACAAATATTTCAATCAAAACATATTAAATTCTAAGGTAATCGATGAATTATTTTCTCTATGTTAACAACACACTATGTTATCGTTATGACTTATCTAACGTCGATATTATACCCACAGGAAATACTGCAGCAGAAGATCAACTCATAAAATAGCATAACCAGTCACAACTGGGTTCCCCAATCACACATAGAAGAAGCATGACTATTCCTATATGCAAATTGGTAAAACACAATCTTTGGATTCTTAATCCTAAGATAATAAAGAATAAAAAATCGTCAATTGTATTAAAAGTTGAAGAGTATTCAAGAATCAAAAACATGAATATAAGAACTTAATTACAAGAGTTCATCATTAGCTTTGTTTAGGAGATTAGTTCTCCATAGAAGAAAAAGACATAGGATGGATAGATCGGAGAAACATCTTGTATGGCTTGTGTTTCTTCGTTCTTCTCTCTCAAATATATGATTTCAAATCTTTGTTGTGTATTTCTTCTCTGTTTTTAGGGTTTGGACGAGCTTAGGTTTATATAGGGAAGTCATGTAGTCCATATATGCATAAAACACGACTGAATTAAGCTTCTGGGACTTTACCGGGGTGCTGCGGCGTAGGAAAGTGGCGTTGCGGTGCCCAACTTGTGGCCAATTTGTATGGGACAATGCTGAGGAGGCGCCACGGCGCCAGTGCTTTTCTCTGGTGTTGTATTTTCTTCGTTTCAGCTCTTCCTGCGTGCTTCTGATGCGTCCGTTATGTCCCGAAACTTGTACAATTGCTCCAATCTTCATGTTTCATTGCTTCCTAATAATAAAACATAAAATAAACTACAATTAAAATTAAATACATGATAATCAAGTCGAATTAGCGATTTTCAAAGTACACTTTCATGCACTTATCACAACCCCCAGCCAGATTATTGCTAGTCCCTAACAATTCAAGCGGAAAAAGAAAATAAGAAATAAACTAAATTAAAAATAAAAAAACTATTTAAACCACTTTCGTAGGGATCACGATTGCATTTAACGTATGCAATAAGCCTTTAAACCCCTAGGTGGCCCTAGTGGACGAGTTATAGTCCCGTGAGGGCTTGCAGTGACGACACCCACAAACGTCATTCAAAATATACAATCATGCAAAAATGACAAAATGAAATAGTCTCAATAGTTACACATATAAATCATCTTTTGAGTTGTTGTACTCAAAGCAACTCAAATCCAAGTCCTTGAATAAATCATCTAAGGCAGACTCACAGTGTGTGTGTAAAGGTTCATTCATAGCTCGACTCCTAGGTAAGCCAACTCAATGATTTTGCTTAAAAATTGGGATCTGATGGGTCAAACCAACCTAGATATCTCAAGTGTGCTCTGTAATTACCTTTCTGTGCTCAGTATGGTATGATATTTTTTTTTCTTTTTTCAACTTTTTCTTTTCTTTCTTCCTTTTTTTCAACACACCTACTCTTTAAGGTATCATTTCTCCTCATGATGGTCCTAACACTCGCTCATTGTAGTTTCACGCTTATCGGTTATAGATGGTTTAATTTCTTCCTTTCTTTTCTTTTTCTTCTTCTTTTTCTTTCAAAACCTTCTCTTTTTATTTTTAATCATACCATAAATCATAACATCAGCAAATTAAGATAGACATATAAGCAAACGGTCATTCATCGACATGCAATTTCTTCAACTAGTCACTTTGCTAAATACCTAGGTTTTCATTGCTACACCTATAGTTAAGTGCTTATGAGTCTAACCTAGATCAACTACTCAAGGCATCAGATAAAAGTACATTAAAGAACTTATCATTTCTAAGATTTCATCCTAAAGCAAACAATATTCATCATTAGACATATGATTTACTATTAAGGACTAAAAAATAACAATTTTTTTTTAAGAAACAACAGAACGCAAAAGATAACAGGACTAACCATGAACAACCAGATACAGCATACGATAATATTACCACCCTCAACCTAAATCAAACATCATCCTCAATGTTAACAGCAATAATGATGTTAGAAAATGAAGGAGTTCACCTGATAAGAGAGAACGTGAACCAGGGTGAAACAAGATGTCATCCTGCAAACGAAACAGAAAACAAAACAAAACAAATAGAATAAAGGAAATTAAATAAACTAAAAAAAATATGTACAAAGAAGGAGGAGGGAGAGATTAATCCTCATAAGCCGGATCAGCAACAAGCGCATCCTCCGCTGCAAGGATCTTATTGTCAAATAATGGTTTTAATCTCTGTCCATTAACTTTGAACACTCTACTGTCCATGGAGTCTTCCACTTCGACAGCTCCATATGGGAAAACTTGATTCACAATAAAAGATCCAGTCCATCGGGATCGCAACTTTCCTGGGTGAAGATGGAGTCTGGAGTCATAGAGATAGACCTTCTAGTTTGGTTCAAAGTTCTTCCTCATGATCTGTCTATCATGGGCAGCTTTCATCTTTGCTTTATAGATTCGGGAGTTATCATAAGCATCATTCCTCAATTCTTCAAGTTCTGTCAGCTGGAGCTTCCGCTGTGTACCTACAGCACTCAAATCAAGGTTAAGATTTTTAATTGCCCAATAGGCTTTATGTTCTAACTCAACAGGTAAATGACTTGATTTTCCAAATACAAGTCTATTTGTAAGCTGTGCGGTATACTTAAAGTGCATCTGGAAGTCTTAAAGACCAATCCTTATGGTAGGGGTTTATCATTTTCTCCAATATTTGTTTTATCTCCCTATTTGCTAGCTCTGTCTGTCCATTTGACTGTGGGTGATAAGCAGTAGAAATCTTATGCACTACACCGTACCTGCGCATCAAAGCCTCAAATGATCGATTACAAAAATATGTCCCTTGATCACCAATAATGACATGTGGCATACCAAAACATGACAGTACATGTTCCTTTAAGAATTTAACCACAATGGTATTTTCATTAGCTCGGCATGCTACTACCTCAACCCATTTAGACACATAATCTACTGCAAGAAGAATGTAAAGGTATCCAAAAGAAGGCGGGAAAGGTCTCATAAAATCAATACCCCAACAATCAAATATTTCAATGACAAGAATAGGGTTAAGAGGCATCATATGACGACGGGATAGTGCACCTAATCTTTGACACCTTTCACAGGATTGACAGAAGCCATTTGTATCTTTAAATACTGTAGTCCAGTATAAACCACACTGTAGGATTTTTGTAGCAGTTTTCTTTACTGAAAAATGGCCTCCACAAGCGTGGGAATGACAAAATATATGAAGACATAAAACTTCATCCTCATGAATGCAGCCTCACAATATTTGGTCAAGGCAGTATTTAAATAAATATGGATCATCCCAAGAACTTACGCTTGTCTTGTGCGGTCCAAATGGAGGGAAACTCACTAGATACTAAGTAGTTGACAATATGTGCATACCATGGTACATGTGTGACAGCAAAGAAGTGTTCATCAGGAAAATCATCACAAATAGGTGGGCCATCGGTAGAGTCATTGAACTCTAGGCGAGATAAGTTATCTGCCACCACATTTTCAATGCCATTCTTATCTTTGATGGTTAGATCAAATTCATGTAACAGCAAAATCCATCTAATCAATCTTGCTTTAGCATCCTTCTTGGAAATGAGGTACTTAAGAGTTGCATGATCAGTAAAAACAGTGATAGGTGAGCCAATAAGGTATGCACGAAATTTATCTAAGGCAAAAACTACAGCTAGCAGTTCTTTTTCAGTTGTGGAATAGTTCAGTTGAGCACTATTCAAAGTCATGCTAGAATAATAGACAACAAAAGGCTTCCCTTCTCTCCTTTGTCTCAAAACTTCTCCAACGGCATAGTCACTAGCATCACACATAATCTCAAAGGACAAATTCCAATCAGGTGGCTGCATAATTGGGGTAGAAGTGAGTTTAGTAACTAATATTTTGAAAGCATTATCACATTCATGTGTCCATTCAAACGAGGAATCTTTAATAAGAAGGTCACACAATGGTCTAGATATGTAAGAAAAATTATGTATAAACCTCATATAGAAACCAGCATGCCCAAGAAAATATCGAACATCTTTCACAGTCTTAGAGATGGCAAGCTTGGATATTAACTGAATTTTTGATTTATTTACTTCAATGCCCCTGGAATAAACAATGTGACCCAAAACAACTCCTGAAGAAACCATGAAGTGACACTTTTCCCAATTCAAAACAATACATTTTTCTTGACATCAAGCTAACACTGCCTTTAGATTAAGTAAGCATGCATCAAAAGAATTACCAAAGATAGTCAAATCATCCATGAACACTTCCATGCATTTCTCAATCATATCACTAAAAATACTCAACATGCATCTTTGAAATGTAGCAGGTACATTACATAAACCAAATGGCATGCGACGAAAAGCATAAGTACCAAACGGACATGTGAATTTGGTTTTATCTTGATCTTCTAAAGATATTTCAATTTGATAGTTTTCATAAACCATCTAAAAAGAAATAGAATGGGTGACCTGCTACCCTCTCATGAATTTGATCGATAAAATGAAGTGGGAATTGGTCTTTCCAGGTGGCGGAATTTAGCTTCCTATAATCTATACACATGCGCCATCATGTGACTACTTTAGTAGGAATAAGTTCTCCTACCTCATTCTACACGACAGTAACACCTGAATTCTTAGGGACAACCTGCGTAGGACTAACCTATTTACTATCAGCAATTGGGTATATAATACCTGTATCTAACAATTTTATCACTTCATTTCTCACAACTTCTTTCATAGTGGGGTTAAGTCTACGTTGAGGATCTCTGCAAGGGATAGCTCTTTCTTCTAGGTGAATCTTATGGGAGCAAATCAATGGGCTAATACCTTTAATATCACATATGGTCCAACCTAGTGCAGATTTATGCTAACTCAATATGCCAAGTAATTTTTCACTTTGTGATGCACTTAGTTCAGATGAAATAATAACATGAAAGGTATCACCAGGTTCGAGAAATGCATGCTGAAGACCTTCCGATAATGGCTTTAGTTCAACCTTTGGCGTTTCTACTTTGGAAGGCTTCGGTTTTTCTCTGTTTCCTGGTATAGCCTCAAACTGTGGCTGCCACACTCTTGTTCCATGATTCTACAAAATAGAAAAGCCAGTAGAAATATCAGGAATTATAGCGGATTCAAGAGTATCTAAAATTTCAGAATTAAGAAGGAGGTGTTCAGGCGGGTTAGAGTCATGTTGTATGGGAGCTATTTCTGGCACGATTGTGTCTATCAGGTATGTATGAGGACACTCGTCATCATTTTATGGTTGTTTCCCAATGTGAAAGATATTCACTTCCAATGTCATATTCCCAAATGATAACTTCATGAGACCATTCCTGCAATTAATAAGGGCATTATCTGTAGCAAGAAAAGGTCTACCTAAGATGAGAGGAATTTTTGACTCAGTTTTAACCACATATTGGGTATCTAAAATCAGAAAATCAATAGGCTAATAGAATTTATCGATTTGAAGTAAAACATCATCAACTACTCCTCGCTATGTTCTGATCGAAAGATCAGCTAACTGTAAAACCACATATGTAGGTTTAATATCTCCAAGTCCTAGCTGCACATAGATAGAATATGTCATAAGATTAACACTAGTACCTAAATCTAATAAAGCCTGACCGAACCAATGTGACAAGCAATAGTGTGGCATCCTGGGTCTTTCTATTTTGGTGGAGCCCTCTGATCAATCATTGCACTCGCTTACTCTGTCAGGAATGCGGTCTTCTTCACATGATGTTTTCTCTTCATGGTGCATAGATCCTTCAAAACCTTCGCGTATGTAGGAACTTGTTTGATCACATGTAACAACGGAAAATTAATCTTTACTTGCTTTAAATATTCTAGGATCTCACCATTAGTGTCTGTAGCTCTCACAGTAGGCCTCAGAGATTGAGGGAATGGTACTCGAACTGGGATATGTGGCACATGTTCTTCTTGAATAATGTCTGCATTACTACCTGTGGTGTCACCTTTAGCGTTGGAAGTGTCCTGCATAATTATCTCTTTACCACTCCGAGTGGTTATGGCATTAATATCTTTTACATTGGATGCATCATGGTCAGCATGTGCCATGTGTTGTCCTCGTGGATTTGGTTGTGTCTGAGATGGGAATTTTCCTGATTCCTGTACACCTGACACGTTAGTTAATTTAGAGATTTGACTCTTTATCTCTTTATTTTCTTCAACCACATTAGCTATTGATGACTCAAACCTTTCATTCGTTTTGTTCTGGGCCCCTACAAATGCTTGCATAGTATCTTCTAATGAGTTTCTAGAATTGGTTAGTATCTGATATTATGGGGCATTGTAACTTTTAGGCTGTGATGTTTGAGTGGGCTGTTGAGACTCATGTTTTCAACTGAAATTTAGGTGATTCCACTAACCAGGATTATAAGTATCTGAATACGGTGTGTAAGGTTTCTTGTACATTCCAAAGGCATTGCATTGTTCCTCATATGTTTCCCTCATCTCACTGTATAAATGACACTCTTGGGCCGGATGGTCAATCCCCTTACATATAAAACATACCCATTGGGGTTCTAACTGGGCTACCGCATGCATAGTTTTGCTATCTTTGGCTTTTAAGGCTCTTATATCTCTAGTTAATAGCTCAACCTGTGTTTTAAGATTATCCTCTTCCCTAAAGTGGCGTATGCCTCTGCTAGAAGGGGTGGGACGTGTCCTATCAGTGCTATCCATGGCATTGGGTCCAGTCCAAGTGTGAGATTTCTCGGTTAGGTCATTTAAGTACTCAAGTGGCTCATTAGGGTCCTTTTGGATAAAATCACCATTGCACATTGTGTCAACGAATTGGCGCTCTCTAGGGGTTAAACCGTCATAAAAGTAACTCATTAAGCGCTAACTCTCATACCCATGGTAAGGAAAACTAGCTAACATCTCATTAAACCTCTACCAAGTTTGATAAAGGGTTTCATTGTCTTTCTAGGAGAAGGTAGAGATTTGTCTTTTCAGGGCATTAGTCTTATGGTGTGGGAAGTATTTAGTAAAGAATGCATGTGTCATCTCACCCCATGATCCTATCGAATGAGGTCTTAAAGAGTGCAACCAGCTTTTAGCTCTATTCTTAAGGGGAAAAAGGAAGAACTTAAGTCTAATTATGTCTGTAGTCCCGAATCGGTCATGAAAGGTTGCTACGACTTCTTCAAACTCTCTAATGTGCACATAAGGGTTCTCATTCTCCAAACCATGAAAGGTTGAGAGATACCGTATCATTCCAGATTTAAAGTCTATATGTGGTGTATTAGGAGGAAACATTATGCATGATGGTGTAGCTGTGCGAGTGGGATGGAGGTACTCCTCAAGAGTCCTAATGGGTGGTCTCTCGTACTCACTCATGTTGTCTGTGCTAGATCTAGGTGGTGTGGCAAAAAGGTTTTCAAATAGAGTTTCCGAATCCGAATCTTCCTCTTCAATTCTAACAAATCTAACAAACCGATCTCTAAGTCTAGGCATGCACTTAAACACAAATAAAACGAGAAACAAAAATAAAAAAATAAACTAAAAATCAAAACTAAAACTAAAAAATAAATAAAATAAATAAATAATAACTAAAAAGTAAAATGGAACGAAGTTACCGTTTTGCTATTGACTAAGCAAACCTGCTCCTTTTGCTTGTAAACCGTCTCCCCGGCAACGGCGCCAAAATTTGATTACGTCCAAAAAGTACTCGCGGTTATCACAGTACAGTTAGGGTGTCGATTTCTCAGAGAGATGGTTACAAAGAAGTAATTCACTTAATGAAAACGTTAGTAGTAAAGATTATGAAAAACACTTAAGAGTTATCAGTAGAGAGAAGCAGGAAAACGTCGGTAATCCCTCTTGTATCAAATCCCTATACTCAGTAATTGATTCATTTTATTACTCAATTGAAGGTTTTGTAGGGGTTTTAAGGGGTAGTACGGGTAACGCACCGGAACGCGGAAAATAAAAATTTTCGATTTCAAAAATTTTTCTTGAACAATTAAAATAAACTTATTTATTTTAATTACTCAATACTTAAAATCTGAAATTTTTACCCAAGAAATCATATTTCTTCTTAATTGTCGTAAAGGCCAAAAACTTTCCATTTTAATCATTTTAGTCCTAAATTATTCAAAACAAACTTAGGTGATTTCCAATCACAACCAAAATGATTTGTACATCAAATATACATGAAAACAGAATTCTGAAAACTTTTTCCAGATTTTTCATTAATTACATAATTACCCCAAAACTTTACATGTTTATCATTTTGGTCCTTAAATTGTCAAATACAATTTTGAATGATTTCAAATCAGTACCAAAGTGATTTTAACATGTCATACACATCAAATTACAAATTGTAACTCAAACCCACAATTTCTTACAAATTGCCGTGAGCCCCTCCAAGTTTCCAACTTGTGCATTTTAGTCCAATCTTGTTCAAAACAAGTCAAGATGAAATCCAATCATCACCAAACTATGCTACTCAACCCGAGAAGATTCTTATTGACGTTGGTGTACCATCCATTAAGAATCTTCGGTGAGTCGTTCAATGTTTATCTACTATAAACACCTACATGTCTATACGAGTCTCTCAAGACTCATGGTTCATTGGGATAAACCATCGGACCAAGTCACGATATACGACATGTACTGGTCTTAACGAATTTAACTAACTGACCCGTGTTAGTAAATCTGGAGCAGAAACTTTATTTGATAATATATTTCTAGTAGTGACACTTCCCAATGTCACTACTATATATATATATATATCACTAAATCGGATTTAGTTTCAATCTAGTAGTAATTAGATCAAATACGTATATAAAAACAAGAGGTGCAACCACTAAGTAATTAATATTATGGAAAAATAGATTGTTCGTATTCATGAATCGGACATAAATACAGTCTGGATTACCGCTCTGAGCACCAACCCCAACAGGTTTCACATCCCAAACCAACAATCAGAAGATATTTCAATTCAAAACATATTAAATTCTAAGGTAATCGATGAATTATTTTCTATATGTTAACAACATATTGTGTTATCGTTGTGACCTATCTAACGTCGACAATATACCCACAGGCAATACTACAGCAGAAGATCAACTCATAAAATAACATAACCAGTCACAACTGGGTTCCCCAATCACACATAGAAGAAACATGACTATTCATATATGTAAATTGGTAAAACACAATCTCTGGATTCTTAATCATAAGATAATAAAGAATAATAAATCGTCAATTGTATTAAACATTGAAGAGTATTCAGGAATCAAAAACATGAATATAAGAACTTAATTACAAGAGTTCATCCTTAGTTTTGCTTGAGAGATTAGTTCTCCATAGAAGAAAAAGACATAGCCTGGATAGATCGGAGAGACATCATGTCTGGCTTGTGGTTTTTCGTTCTTCTCTCTAAAATATGTGATTTCAACTCTTTGTTGTGTATTTCTTCTCTGTTTTTAGGGTTTGGACGAGCTTAGGTTTATATAGGGAAGTCATATAGTCCATATATGCATAAAACACGACTGAATTAAGCTTCTGGGACTTTATTGGGGCACCGCGGCGTCGAAAAGTGGCGTTGCGGCGCCCAACTTGCGGGCAATTTGTATGGGAGAATGCTGAGAATGCGCCACGGTGCCAGAAAGTGGGAGTCGCGGCTCCAGTGCTTTTCTCTGGTGCTGTATTTTCTTCGTTTCAGCTCTTCCCTCGTGCTTCCAATACATCCGTTAGGTCCCAAAACATGTACAATTGCTCCAATCTTCATGTTCCATTGCTTCCTAATAATAAAACATAAAATAAACTACGATTAAGATTAATTACATGATAATCCAGCCGAATTAGCGATGTTCAATGTACACTGTCATGCACTTATCACCCCATGCATCGGGTTTTCTAAAGTATCAGAGATTTTTATGTAGTAAACATTTCAAAATGGTTTTATAAAGTTTAAAAGAAAAGAATTAGTTTTCAAACAGGGATTTTAGAAACGTTTTAAAGCTAAAGTAATTTAAAACAGTTACACTGATACAGTTTCTTGATTTTGTAGCTCCACTCACAGAGTTCCATAGGACACACCCCTACCACTTCTTTTGCAGGATCTATCTTTTAGTGAGCCATGTTCAATTTTTGGAGACCCAGCTCGAGGATAATAGTTATGCTACAGTCACTAGTTATGGGATCCATCATTCCAGATCTATATTCATATAGAATGTAGTTCTCTGGGATTTCATTTTGATGTATTGTAGACACATGATTGATGATGTATGTACGATAAATACTTTCATATATATATATATATATATATATATATTTCATGATCATGCACTTATGCTAACTTTAGGTTTTTAAGTTTGCATGTGTAATTAGTTATAAGATTGCATAGTGTTAAGATAAAAGCAAGTGTCCTATTGCATAAGTTATAGGCTTAGGTAAGTGGAATCTGTTGCTTGCTGGTAACATTCCCGGAATGGGGATGTTATACCGAACATGACCTTCTGCATCAATGTGTTTCTTTGCCGATTCCATGAACTTATATACTCCATTACGATATTCAGCACTCAATCTATCCACCGAGCTCATCCAATTTCTATCAATTTCAGTCAAAAATCTACATATAAAAATATAATAATTAGACATTATATTAAACTCATCAACGTCACCAATTCATTAATTATTTATTTAAGCATACACATATTTGGTTAATTAATTAATTACAAAACAAACTAATATACAAATATGCATCATAATCAACTAACAATAAATGAACTAACTAACACAATGTATATAATAAAGATAATTATAAAAAAATTAAAACCCTAATTTTTTAGAAAGACTAAACTTAAATTAATTAAGTGAGAGTACTAATTCATGTATAATGAAAAATAAAGAGAGATGGAATAAAAATTACCTTATGAAAAATTAGAATTTTGTTGAAGATTTGTAGGAAAGTTGTGAGTAAACTTGCAGAGGAGAGAAATAGCAGAGGGGGAAGAAGTGTTGCTTCTTCTGAATTTTAATAAACTTTTAGCGTTGAAGTTACCTTAATCAACGCTAAAGGTAACAATATTGTCGGTGGAGTTGTCAGAAACCTTTAGCGTTGAATGCAATTTGCGACGCTAAAGGTAACAAGATTGTCGGTGGAGTTGTCAGAAACCTTTAGCGTTGAATGCAATTTACGACACTAAAAGTTGTACCTTTAGCTTCGAAATTCTAACTCGACGCTAAAGGTAACGAGATTGTCGGCTAAATTTATAACTTTTAGCGTCGAAAAAATAATTCGACACCAAATGTTAAACTTTTAGCATTGAATAAAAAATTCAACACTAAATATAAAGGTGTAGTCGGTGATGTTTTCAGAAACCCTTAGCGTCGTAATAATATCGACGCTAAAATTTTAATCTTTTGTGTCGAAATTTTATTTTGACTCTAAAAGTTTACCTTTTTACGTCGAATAATGGAATCGATGCTAAAATTACTTATTAGCATCGAAAATATTTTCGACGCTAAAAAATTGGACGCTAAAGATCCATTTTCTTGTAGTGATTTTAGAAGTTTTAGAAATGCTCATCCATTGTTGTGGAACTACTTGATTGCGTTTTGAGTTTTCAATGAAACATTTTTTCAGTGGGAATCATTACAATAGGAGAAATTATAAAAAGTTAGCCAAAAAAATAATATATAACACAAGTAGTCCTTATTATGTTTTATTACATAATTAGCCAAATAAATTTTATTCAGACAAAATTACCGTTAAAACCAACTCATAGCAACAAAAAACAATGACTGTGTGCCGTTATACACTAAAATGGCGTGCGATGGGTGTCGTTGTACACCCATCACACAGCCATAGTGTACGCCCACCTAAGATTGACATTTTATCGAATACCTTGTGTTCTATATTATTACCGATGATTTTTTTATTAAAATCTTACATATTTAATCCCCATCATTTTACATATATATATTTTATTTCCATTTTTTTAATTAATTATGTTTTGTGACTTTGAGAGAGAATAAGATGGATAAAGGAGTAAGAGAGATGAAAAAAATTATAGTGTATGCATAAAGAGAGCGAAAGAAAAATGTGTTTTTTATGTTATATGGGTATTTTGGTTTCTTTATATGATTGTTGGCTATTGTGGATAAAATAAACATAATTATAGCTAATTGGGAAAAGTGTCTTATTTTATTAGGAAGATTAGTTAAAAATATTATATTAAAAATTATATAAAAATATTTATGTGGAGGCTGGTTTTCGCCCGAAGTCCACAATCGAGAATCTGAATTTTAGGGGGCACTAGCGAACCTGCAAAATGAAGGTAAAATGAGTGGGGAGCACTGCCCACCGGTGTGGTGGAAGCCATAGGCTCTCTGACGCCCAAGTCAGTGACGAGGATGAATAGAAAATAAGGAAAAGCAAGGCTTGATGTTATCTTAATCTCTTTCTGTCTGCCGTGAGGGTGGTGGGTTGGTGTGTCGTGGGTAAAATGCTAAGAAAGCTCTCAATGTCCTCTCTCCTCAGTCGAGACCTTTTCCTTTTATAAGCTCTTTGTCATTCATTTCTTTTGCCCGTTGGATGCCATAAAACGGTCAATTTATTGGTGGAATTATGAGTTGGGACGTTTTCTGATCTGATAACTGATGAGGTATTTTGGTCAAGTCATTTATGGGCTTGGGCTCGTGGGATCTCTAGGTTAATTCAATATCAGCATGGGCTTAATTTAGATGGTTTCGGGTTTTAGGCTTTGTGGTTGGTCTAGTGATGAAATGTTGGTTTTACATTTGGGCTCAAATTTTGCCCCGTACAATTTACATATTTAAAAAATAAATTAAATATTTAAAAAATAAAAAAATTATATATTATTAAAAAATCATTTTCAAGTTTAATGGTAATTTTCAGATTTATTGCCCAATGTTTCAAGTTCAATGGTTATGTTTTCAGATTAATGGTTAAATGAGGTGATTTCAAATTTATTGTTGTTAGTTACAAGTTTAATGGTTCTAGTTTCAAGTTTAATGTGTTGGGTTTTCTAGGTCAAACCAATATCATATTAAGCATAAAATGGTGTGAATAAACAAAGTAAAGTAGCGGAAAATACTCACTTTGATCGGCTAAGTGGATGTAGGAGATAACAAAAACTTTTCTTCCATGGAAGTTGCTCCAAGCTTCTCCTTTGATGTATGTTGAGCTTCCAAGCTTGTCCTTGAATTCCAAACTCATGGATAGGTTTCCCTATCACCTATGAATGACCCATTTAGTGTGCTAGCACTTGAGATTTTGAAGCAAAAAATCAAGAATGTGAAGCCAAGCTTCACGCCATTTTGGAGAAAAAATGGAGGCCAATTTTCGGCCAAGGAGAGGAAAAATGTTGGGAGAGTTTTGTTTTGCTTGTATTTTGTTTCTAAAATAAAATACTACCCTTGAAAAAGTCAAAAAAATTTTTTTTGGTATATGCTTTTCCAAAAAGCAAAACCAAGTTTGGAGGGAAAAAGCCATTAATGCCTCCAACTACTCCCATCAATCAAAAAATTACAAGATGTCAATCACCAAAAAGTGACAAGACTTCCATCACTTAAGTGACTAATGATGTGACACGTGATGTGACTTGTGGCCCCACTTTAATTCAAAATCCAAGTGGGCCCGCAAACACATTCCAGGCTCAGGTTCGCTAATTCCAAATTAACGAATTTTCCGTTGCGACTTAATTAAATCAAATTTAATTAAATAATTATTCCTAGCAAAAATTACTATTAAAGTCGCTCGCGAATTAATTCTAAATTAATTCGTTCGCCCGAATTAAAATCCAATTTTAATTTCGCGTCGAAATCCAATTTCATTTAATATATCGAATATATTATTTTATCGATTAATTCCAAATTAATCGTTCTCTCTCTATAAATTGAATTTTATCCCAGATAAATTTCGTCGTAATTAATCCTAGATTAATTTTATCTCTCCTCTAATTAATCCCAGATTAATTATGTTCGAGTCATACGTCATCGGTGAATCTTCGGGAAGCGACCCATGAGATCATTGGATATGTTGGCAGTAAATCCGGTCATCGGAGTATCCGAATACGTTCGTACCTAGTACCACGTTCTTACCGATTTACAAGACATGGTTGGCTTCTAGCAAAGCACCGTGCCTACCCAATTCTCCAAAAATATTCTTTAAGGAATATATAATCTATGTTAGGCGTAGAATACGTAGTATTGTGTATAGCGATCCAATATCGAATGTCACATACTAGGCATGAGGCTGGAATTGTGTCTGCCCCGTACGAAGCATATATCGGATCTCTGGTAACTAGTCTCTATAATCGGATAATCATGACCTAGTCATAATATCCCGATGACTGCAGTACTAAAGAGTACTAGTTCTGTATCCTGCGTGATCATCATCTCCATATGACTGGAGTGATACTTCCATCTTGACATCACACCCAATACACTACGATTCTCAATATACCCAGAAGAGGCGTACACAGAACCTGTTAAAGCCCCGGACGACCAAAACCAAAGTATATTGATTGTCGCAAGTATTATCGATGCAAGTCTCAGGTTAAGACCAAATACACCTACCCTGATTCGGACTCCCATAGACACATAGTCATACTACCAATGGGATTCCGAGGGGTCTATCCAGAGCGAAGCTGTTTCCGTACCATCGGTAAACACAACCTCCTATCACACTTGCATAAGTATCCAATACTTAAATATATGAGAACTATGCCGTTATGCTCCCACAACGCGCACAAGTGCAATACTAGTCTATTCCGCATTATCGATGTCCAGTCTCGAAAATACTACGACTAGGGAGATTTTAATGATTAAACCTTACTGGATTAATATTGTCTCATATCTTATTAATCCGATACTAATCATATGGACTTTATCATTTATGTATCTTGGTAATCCAATTACAAATGATAAAAGAGCTATTTCATTTGTCACATAGTTAATTTGTACAACAACACCATGTTCTGTACAAATAGTGATGTTATGGGTCATAATTGTCCAACATAATGCTATCGGTTTCATATTAATTTTCAAGCATTAAAATAGTTTCAAGTTATTATCCAATGTCTCAACTTTAATGGTTATGGTTTCGGTCAGATTAATGG
>SKCR01036085.1:0-32232 GCA_019454045.1 Zanthoxylum bungeanum
TGTCAGAATTTATAAAATTACATTTCAGATATAGTGTTAGAGAGATAATTTATTTTTATTTTTAAATTATTGAATTTTTTTTCTTGCATTTAATTTTAAGCTTTTGTAGAAAAGACCGCGGATCTAAAGAGAGAGAATCGCCGATTCACTATATATTTTTTGCCACGTTATCCTTTTTGGCTTTTAATTCTTATTTTTGCATTTTCTGGGATTATTATTATTATTATTATTATTATTATTATTTAAACACAAAGTATCTCATTATCACATAAATTCGTGGCGGTTTTGAATTTAGAATTATAAAGTGGGTTATCAATCATTCTTGATAAGGTTAAGCTTAGATAATTAAAATTAACTAACACGCGTCATCAATAATTTGAAATGTTTTTCAATTAAAAACAAAACAAAAGAGAAAAACATTCCTCTAGTTCGTGAATAATTTTTTTGGTGCAACGGAAGCATGTGTTATGTGTTATCACCAATAAATTAATAAATGACATGTATGATTTAATATCCATCTTTTTAGTTGTTTTTTAATATTTTAACACGCGTGACAATAGTTATAGATGATTGAATTGTTGTACGGATGACGTGATACATCTATTATATTATAGATTTTCTCGTAGTTGATAGCATTTCAAGTTTTCAACCAATTTCAATGGGTGCAGTCACAATAAATTAAAATATAAATTAATATGAAGACCTTAAAGAATGTGATTTAGTGGCAAATAACTTAAGATTTTATTGTTATGTCATGAGTTCGAGTCCAGATGATATATTTCTTTATAAATATCTGGGATAATCAGAGATTTTATCTATTTCATTTAAGTCTGGGTCAAGTAATTTGGTAATGAGATTTTCAACGTTTTCAAAAAAAATTAAAATGAAAATTTTTTCCAAAAAAATACTTTTTATGCTACTATTTACAAAAGAAGAATGAAAGATTTTGGCAATTTGTTACTATCATTGTGATATCCACGGGAATGATAGGAATGATGAGTTTAAAAACATGGTAGGCTAATAGGTTGGGTTTTAAAAATCTCTCCATAATTTTAATTTTATTTATTTAAGTTCGGATTTAGTAAAACACAATAAGAATATCAATTCAAAATTTACGATATTTGATTTTTCTAAAATTTTGAAAATATTAATAAATAATACTTGAATTGGAGAATGACTTTTCAAAACCCCGCCTATTTGCCAACCCTATTTAAAAATAGTGATCCTAACTAGTAATGTATGCTTTAGGTCTATTTGGACATATATCAATAACAAAATCTTGAGGAGTCAAGATTTTAGAGTTGTGTTAAACTGACATAAAAAACGATAATATATTACTAGTGAGCCGGTTGCTTCAAGGATATTAGAGCCACTCCTACAAAAAGATAGAAGTGTGTGGATGATCACGCCTAATGAGATCGTGGGCGCCAAACAAATAGATTGTAATATCTCATATCATTTGAGAAGAATGAGATAAGTGACAATTTTAAAAGAATTAATAATACCCAATTTGGGTGAGTTTGGATTCATATAAAAATCAAAACCTTAAAGATCACGAATTCTGAATTTGGAGCCAAAAAAAGATGATATCTTATTAATTATTGTGTGGGTTGCATCAATCATAATAACTATTATGAAACCAATTACATGTGAGAAGAAACACAAACATGCATGTGTCCTGTATGGAAAATTTTATAATTTATTAGTGAAAATACTTTGCAAGTAGCTAAAGTGACTATAAAAATTGCAAAATTTTTATCTTAAAAAGGGAGAATCCTTATATAAATATCACATTTTCAAGTGTTTTTGCATCTGATGTAATCTCTAATAATATTGAAAGATTGATTAATAAATCAACATCGAATGAAATCGAATTTCAAATCATATGTTATTTAATATATGTGTGTGTATGTGTGCGTGCGCGCGTACATCAACAGATAAAATTTGACATCTATGATTTTAATTATATGCAGAAAAATACAGCAAAAAATATTTTCAAAGATTAAAATGATAAATTTTGGATTAAAACTAGAGATGGTGTGTCATTTTTGGCCACCATTCTTTATGATTTTGTCACTAAAGAGGGTTTGTTTTTGCAAGGGCAAACTAAGATCGAAGGGAAAAAACTAAAATTCTAAATTAAAAAATATAGTTTAGTTTTAACAATTCATATTAAGGTATTAAAAAGAAGCAAGAAAGAATGTAAAGATATACAAACAATCATATTTGAAGAAGCTCTTATCTCATCACTAATCATATTCTGAGTTGACTATGAATCTATTTATGAAATTAATTCTTATAATGATACAAGAGATTTGAATTAGTTGGACCTCGCTCATGTATATATGGAGTAAATTGAGTTTGTACTATTTATAGAAAAAAGAATTGTATAATTTTTTGGGTTCGATTTCTCACAGTCACATGAGTCAATAAGAATTCATGTAATTATTATAGCCACTACAAGAAATTATAGTTATAGCGACTAAATATTTCGTTTCAATATTTAGAAACCGAAAAGCGATGGAATTGAGACGGATAAAAACTCTGTCCCTAAAAATGGTGCCAGTTAAATCGCGAGAATTCAGTGACGGAATAGCAACAGATTTGCGACGAATTTAGAGACGGAAAATAGTGACAAACGGAATATAACTATCCCTAATATATGCAAAATTAGCGACAAATGATAACCGTTTCCAATTAGAGACGGATTGTTTTATTCGTCTTTTTAATATTGTCTCCTTAATATGTTGGTGTCAGTTGAAATTAATAGATCTAACTCAATTTAAAATATAGTTTAGATTTTCTCAGCTGATGTAGGAAATTTTCTCCAACATTCTAGATAAATAGTGTGGATCCACACATATAAAAACGTAACTCTAATATCACGTTGAAATTTATGAATTTAACTCAATCAATGTGAGATATTTTCTCCAATAATGTCGATATGTGATGTTGAAAGTTTTAGCCATTACACATTATTATTTAACATTTATGTAAGACATGTGTCTGAATCAAATCTGAATTTTACAAAAATAATTATAATAATGAAAGATGTTAATTCTTAATTTTTATGTAAAACTTGCCATGTACAAGTAAATAAAAAAAAAAGTAGGAAAAAAAAACTTAATAGGTAAAAAAAAAAAAAAAAAAAAAAAGAGGAAACTTAAGTTTACTTTAAAAGAAAAAAAATAAGAGAATCACTTTGAACAATCAAAGCAAAGAAAAGAGTAAAGAGTAGAGAAGCACTTTTGTGAAGGTGAAGGAAATGAATCTGGATTAGGTGATGAAATAAAATTTATATAAATTTGTTTAAAAAATATTATCAGTAGTTATTAGATTTTATAAATTGTGATTTATAATTATTAAATAAAAATTTATAAATAATTAAATTTTAATTATTTATTTTTATATGTACACACATAGTAAAAAATTATTTAAAAAAAAGCTCAAAAATAATTGTAACCAATTTCGAAAGAAATGGAGCTTAAGGATCCAGAATTGTCGTGAGGGAAATCGGATCACTGTCTTACTCTTTGAATATCTGAATCCATTCATGTAGCTAGGTTGCCTCTTTTATTGATGCTCATGTTTGATAATAAATATAATTATTATCATTAGTTTTTTGTTATTAAGTTTTTTAACTTATAAATCATTTTTTTGGTAAGTGAAGATCTTTCAATAGCGATTAAATCATTTTTTTTTTTGAAACGTTAGAAACTCCGTCGTTAAACCATCAGCCCGGGCTTAAGTGGGCAGATAAAACCCCAACTACCTCAGACTTTCATAAAAAGCGCACCCCTAAATTCGAACCTAGGACTTGACAACAAAAATCTTAAATCTTATACCACCAAATCCTAAATCAACTCATTTACGCCTTTGTTTCAATTTCAGCACCCACAAAACTAGATCTAATTTTGATTTCTTATTCAGATATTTATTTCATGTCCTCATAAATTTTTTTTTACAAAAAAAATCTGCTCAATTTATATTTTTAAATATGTTACCAAAATATTACAACAATATTTTAATTCCAATTAAGTTGTACTTACAAATAATGTGAACACATAACTCTATATAATATTCTAAGAAAATTACACAAAAAAATAAACATGAAATCAACTCATTTACGCATTTGTTTCAATTTCAATACCCACAAAACTATATCTCATTTTGATTTCTTATTCAGATATTTGTTTCATGTCCTCATAAAATCTTTTTTACAAAAAATAAAAAATAAAAAAAAAAAAATCTGCTCAATTTATATTTTTAAATATGTTACCAAAATATCACAATATTATTTTAATTCCAATTAAATTGCACTTATAAATAATGTGAACACATAACTCTATATAGTATTCTAAGAAAATTACACAAAAAATAAACATGAAATCAACTCATTTACGCATTTGTTTCAATTTCAATACCCACAAAACTATATCTAATTTTGATTTCTTATTCAGATATTTGTTTCATGTCCTCATGAAATCTTTTTTACCCAAAAAAAAAAAATCTGCTCAATTTATATTTTTAAATATGTTACCAAAATATCACAATATTATTTTAATTCCAATTAAATTACAATAATGTGAACACATAACCCTATATAGTATTTTAAGAAAATTACACAAAAAATTGACATGAATTATAATTTATTCACAAATAACAAGATTAATCTATTATATATATCGCTTATGATACTAGCACCGAGAGTATCACTCGGATCGTCATCTAATTAAAATGTAAAACTTGTAATATTATAGTCCGGTTCTAATGAAAGCACTTCAATCTATTAAAAGATAAATAATACTATCTTTTAGTTAGGTTCTTAAAAAATTGATGTTATCCTTATTATAAACTTACTATACACACATATATAATTAAGTTATTTCAACATAAAATTCTGATATGTATATAAAGTTTTAAGTTAAAATAACCACACCTACAATTCTTAATAATATCCTTATTATATATTTTAAAAAAGATTTGCATGGAATGAAAAATTTTACCCAATAAATATTAATTGTTGCCTACTCCAACTGATAGACTCAAAGAGTAATTATGACTAATCAAACTAAAACCCAATATATATATATATATATATATATATATAGACGTTAAAGATTATATTTCTTATAGTGGACTCTTTATACTAACTTGATTCACATTATGTGAGTCTATTTTAAAATAAAAGTTTCCCCTCTTTTATCCCCAAAAAAAAAAAAAAAAAAAAAAAAAAAACATTGATGAGTTTAACATTTTACGGTTGTGTTGTTAATTGAAAGCCAAATTAATTAGTGATAAATGAAGCTTAAAAACAACTACAATTCAACAAACACTCAATGTGATGAACCCTAAAACAATGTGTATGAATGAGGGATTAGGTAAGGATAAGAAAACGAAACCGTAAAGCAAGATACAATAATTTACAAGCTTCCACAAGTACAAAGACAAAGGCATGGGGAATGGGGATACCCCAAAACTGGGTAGCTTTTAGGTTAAATGTCATTCAAAAGATTTTCAATCCCCATGCAATTTGTCTCCCTCTTCTATATTCATCTGTCTTAAATTATTCTCTAGGATTTCAATAAACTCCATGGCCAAGAAGCCAGAAAATCATGAGTCCCCGTCAGCCAAAATTGGTGTCTTTCCATGTGGAGTTTATTGGTTTCTTCACATAATTAAATTGGTCAGAAATTGTGGGCTCTTTGGGAAGCAAAATCACATTGCTTCTTCAAGATTAGAATCCTAAGTTGTTGATAGAGTTTTTCTCCAATATTGAAAGGGGAAAATAACAAAACCCATATTTTATATGAACTTTTGTTATAAATATTTTAGGCATGCTGCCCTGAAATAATTTCATCTCATTCCATTTCTATTATGATTCAGATTATTTTTTTGTCTTGATTCTTACCTAATTTTGAATTGGGAATAAAAAAATTATCCATAATTTTGAACCGAATGGTTAGAGATCTTTTAAGCAGGCTTCAAAGGATTAAGGTGTCTATTAGTTTTAAAACATGAAAGGAATTTCACTTAATTTCACCAAACATCAGGTTCACTCATTTTCCGTATTGAAAGTGAGATATAGATTATGTGTCGTGTCTGTGAATCGGAACTAAAAAAAGATATTGAAATAATTTTAATTAATTGTTCAGTAATAAAAATAGGGAAATGCTAACTTTCCTTAAGGACACTCGTTAAGATTCCATTTAAGGAAAGTTTTGATGATGGAAAAAATGAAAAAAGTCATTAATGATTTGACAGTTTTTTATATTCCGCATAAAAATAATGTCAAAACTTTCCTTAAATGGATTCTTAATGAATGCTCTAAGAGTACTTGTTAGCATAACTCAAAAAAAAAAAAAATTTATTGGATCTTTAAAACCTAAACGTAAGAAGTTACTGTAGCTGTTTTCCTTTGGGAACCTGCAACACGCACACACATATATATCATTTTTGCTAATGTCCGGTTCTTTTCAAAAGGAATATTAATTGTGCCAACTATTAAATCCATGAAAGAAAAATAAATTTTATAAATCAAGGTCTTATCCACTACTAATATGAATAGTCAATTTAAAGAGGATGAGAATTAATATTATGTTGAAATACCACCCACTCTAATTGTCTCATTGCATTTTGTTTTGGCATTTTCTTATAAAATGGGAAACATTCCTAGATTTTCTTGGATACTCTTGGCCTACATAATGCAGCTATATCACTACTCACAAGCACTACCATAATAATAGTGGAAATCTCATGAAAAATTTTGTACTTTTTTTAAAAGTAAAATAGTAACGACGAGAAAAATGAGAAAATTACAATTAAAATAGTTTGAATATGTATATTATACATATTTAAGTATCATGATAAAAAAAAAAAAGTAAATGATGTTATCATATGTTAAGTATAATCGAAGAAAACATAAATTGAGACATAAATAAAAATCATAAAAAGAGACTTAGTTTTTATAGAGTTTAATGAGACAATAATTTCGGATAGAACATCGATATACTTGATCCATGGTTCAAGTCGCAACCAAAGCACCACACTTATTATGCCATAGCAGATCATATGGATGAGAGTCGTGAGTGTCGATAATTACTCTACTTGTGTGAGGTTCTCTACGGATACAAAACTGTATGGGTTGAACTTTCCCAAAGAAGAAAAATGATCTCATAGGAAGGCATATCACATAAAACACTTTCATATACAATGACATCAAATGATTCATGTAATCGACTATATATAGATCCTTTTTTATTTAGTTTGAACAAGTACAATTGTAAACTTTTGTTAATGTAACAAATCCAAATTAAAATCATCAAGGATCTATCCACATATATGCATTACTAATTTAAGGATTTATTTACATATAAAATGAAATGAAAACATAAATCCACAAACCAATTGTATTTTATTCTTTGCCGAGAATTTGCCAAAAATGCACTTAGAATTTTGCTTTTCGCCTTTGTTGATGAAAGCCGAGAGAGTGAGAGATTGCTTTATGATCATTCACGTGAGAATGAGAGAGTGGAAAAGTTGATGATAAATGTAAGAGTTGTTGGCAGTTTAAGCATTTCAAATGCTTATGTATATAGAGCAATTGGTGGCGGTGGAAGTTTTATCCACTTTATTCACATGCATGGATGCAACTTCCCTTAGGTGGACAATTGTCTTGCTCGTGAGATGGGTCGGGTTGACTCATTATGGGTGACCCGAACCGATTCCATCCAACATCACTCACTCACGTATGATGAGATCAATAATTTTTATTCATCTCTACAAGAACAAACTATACTTAACAATTGTGTCGTGCGAGCAGCATACTTCGAGAGCCCACTTGCTATGTATTTGTTAGGAACATGTAGCTGTAGGAAACGACTTTCCTTAGCGCGACGAAAGTTGCTTGTGGTGGCGGTATGAATCTTTAAAAATTTCTTTGCCTTCTCCCTTTGTTGTAGTGGCCAAGATCAATCCTTTGGTGTCCAACACTTGGATCAACCACTCGATCTTCCGAACTATGACTCGAAACCAACAAACCAAAGTGTGGGCTTCACTTACAAAGATTAAACTCTAAACGATTTAGAGAATCAAGATGTCACAATTAGTGTTTGGCTTTAGGAATTTCAAACACTCTCACAACACTTGTGAATGTTTGAACTCTCTCTATTTTCTCTCTAATCTTTCTCACAACACTTGTGTGAATGTTTGCAAAATTTTAACCCTAGGAAGTGAGAGAAATGATACATATTATATTCTCTTACACAAGCCAACTAACCTTGTAATTAAGCATTTAATGTTTTCTTGCAATGGCCAACACAAAAATATGAATGACATACCAAAGCATAAGAAATAATAAGTTAAAGACAAGGACTTTGTCATTAAGCATATAATGCTTTCTTTCAATGGCAAACAAATAAATGTGGAGGCCATACCAAAGCATAAAATACATTAGCTAATGACAAATATATTAGGTGTATTCATGCCACCTAATAGACATAATTACTTGAATGACACGGTAAGCCATATGGCTTTGTCTCCAATGGTAAATAAAAATCAATATCTTAATAATGATTTATTTACCTTCAATTATGTTGTAGTAATTATCTCATAATCATTACCAACTTTATTATCTCATAATCAAGACTTGATTATCTCATAATCAAAGAATTCTAGAAAACATTAAGTTACACTAATTTAACATAGTTTTCATTTGTGACAATAAATATTATTAATCTCATTAATAATATATAAATATAAAGTGAGCATATGATTAGACAATCTAATTATATTAGGTTTGCTACAGTTAATCGAGCTAGCACGGGGACCAAATAGACCAGTGATTCCGAGCTCCAATAATTCTAAAATATTAATTAAACTCTTTAATCAAATATTACGAATTATTAACTCCGCGTTATTCCACTAAAAACTCGAAGTTGGACTCCCGTTACCGTAGATGGATAAAATAAAATCGAACTTCGGTGTCCATCGATATAGTCATTACATATGGATATAGCCCTTCACGAATATCTCATAAATATGGTCGGGTCAAAAGTCCGTTAAACCTTCTAAATATTTTATCTCTTAAGCACCATTCATAAATATGGTCGGGTCAAAAGTCCGTTAAAATGGATAATGCATTTATTATTATTACAATAATCAATTCCATTTACAATACATGAAGATCTAGGATATAAATCCCAACAATCTCCCACTTGGACTAGAGTAAATGGGACATGTCATGTAATCATAAACCTTTTAGGTGACCTTCAAACACTTTAGCCGATAAGGTATTTGTAAACGGATCAGCCACGTTGTCTGCGGATGGAATCTGTTTGACAATGACATCTGCTCTCTGCATTATCTCTCTGATGATGTGATATTTCCTCTCAATATGCTTACCTTTCTTGTGGCTTCTTGGTTCTTTGGAGTTCGCCACTGCACCACTATTATCATAATAAAGTGTGAGGGGTTTATCCATATCTGGAACAATTTACAGATCTGCCAAGAATTTACGGAGCCAGACTGCTTCCTTAGCTGTTTCACAAGCTGCTACATATTCAGCCTCCATGGTGGAGTCAGCAATACAAGATTGCTTTATGCTCCTCCATACTATAGCCCCACCACCTAGGGTGAACACTGATCCAGATGTTGATTTCATAGAATCGACATTTGTCTGAAAATCAAAGTCAGTATATCCTCTCAGAATGATATCTTGAATTGTGTATACAAGCATATAATTTCTCGTTCTCCGAAGATACTTGAGAATATGTTTCTACGCTACCCAATGATCTAATCCTGGGTTGGATTGAAACCTACTGACCACTCCCACTGCAAAATAGATGTCCGGTCTCGTGCATAACATATCATATATAAGACTTCCAACTGCTAAGCATTTGATATATGTTTCATCTCCTCAACTCTTTGAGGTGTCTTAGGAGACTGTTCCTTAGACAAATGAATTCCATGCTTAAAAGGTAAATTACCTTTCTTGGAATTCTGCATACCAAATAGTACAAGAATATTCTCGATATATGTTGCTTGAGACATTACTAACAACCGTTTCTTGCGATCCCGAATGATCTGGATCCCAAGTACATAACTTGCCTCTCCTAAATCTTTCATATGGAATTGGTTAGCTAGCCAGATTTTCACGTCCAATAATATTTTTACATCATTCCCAATGAGTAAAATATCATCGAAGTATAACATAAGGAGAACCACATTCTCATCAATGATACGCTTGTAGACACAAGACTCATCGATGTTCTGCTCAAAGTTATAAGACTTGATCGTAGTATCAATCTTATGTTCCAAGATCTAGATGTTTGCTTAAATCCATAAATGGACCTTTGCAACTTGTAAAAATTTTTCTCTTGACCTTTGGTAATGAACCCCTCTGGTTATACCATATAGATACTCTCATCAAGATTGTCATTCAAGAATACAGTCTAGACGTCCATTTTCCAAATCTCATAGTCATAATATGCGGCAATGGAAAGAATAATCTTGATGGATTTAAGCATGGCTACTGGCGAGAAAGTTTCTTCATAGTCAACTCATATGTATTGGTATAATCTTTTGCCACTATTCTAGCCTTGAAAGTCTATACTTTCCCATCTATTCCTCTTTTTCTCTTACAGATCCACTTGCAACCTATGGGTTTTACTCCATCATGTTGGTCTACAAGTTCCCAGACTGAGTTAGAGTACATAGACTCCATCTCGAGGTTCATGGCTTTGAGTCATTCCTCTTTATCGGTATCTTCTATTGCACTACGATAGGTCAATGGATCATCTATACCGTCACAAGATGCAACAACTTGCACCTCATTATTTCCTAGATAACGTTCAGGTTGTCTTACAAGCCTCCCACTACGTCTAGGTGGTATAATATCCTGATAAACTTGCATCTGACTTTCATATGTAGAAGATGTAATGTCTTTGTCAAAATTTGACAATGGTGTACTGGTCGTACCAATAAGTAACTCCTCAAGTAACACTTTACTTCGAGGTTTGAACTCTTTCATATAGTCCTCCTCAAGAAATATAGCATTTGTCGACACAAATATTTTATTATCTTCAGGACTATAAAAGAATCCACCCCTAGTTTTCTTAGGATAGCCTCCAAATAGGCAAACCTGTGAACGTGGTTCCAACTTTGCAGTCTTATTCTTTAGAACATGTGCCGAACACCCCCATATGCGGAAATGTCGCAAACTGGCTATACTACAATTCCACAACTCTAAAGGAGTCTTAGAAATAGACTTTAGCGACAAAATAATTTACGTCGCTAATTAGAGACAGAAATTTCCGTCGCAATATAGAGACGGAATAAAATTTTATCGCTAATTTTAGCGATGAATGTAATATTTCCGTCGCTATTTTTTTTGCGACCAACAAAATAGAGACGGAATTCTTCCGTCGCTGATGGTCAGTTAGCGACGGATTAGCTACGGATTTTTCCGTCGCTATTTGACAGTTTTCTTGTAGTGCATGATAAGGAACAAACTAGGGAATCACATGACTACATTCAACAAATTTTTTACCCAAGTCATGTTTAGTATGGATAGGTACAGCTCTAGACAGTGACACCTTATCAAAATTGGGCTCAACACTAATCCCTAATGATGAGGTCCAGGATGTAGCCCTTGATGGACAGACCATCACATTGCAAGTTCCAGAGGGTCCAATCACGAGGTCTCGAGCTAAGAAGATTCATGAAGCTATGCATGGATTCATACAGAAGATTTGTATCTGACTATTTCTGCACTTCTACTTCATTGAGTATGGGCTTGACTCTGGACGAACCCAAGATGGTGAATCATATTCAGGCCATGGAGCAACGAGCTACTTAGGCCTATTTCATTATGGTTATTTGACATTTGTTATTTATTTTGGGCTTGACATTTATTTTATTTCGGCCCGTTATTTATGTTTGATTGTTTTCTTTAGATTATTATTTTATGTTTGAGAATTAGGTTAAGCGTGCAAGGGTTTGCACGTGGGGATATCTTAGCTTTATTTTAGGATACGCGCCTGTTGGCGTGTGGGTAGTTTCATTTTTATCCTTGTGGGTTAGGGTTTTGGTTGCAGCCTCCTTATAAAAGGCTAACTGTTTGGTTATGTTTAACAACTCTCATTAAATAAAAAAATATATCAATTTTCGTGAGCATTGAGAAACCCTCAATTTGTTCTCACTGGTTTTGGCTTATCAAAGTTATGCTAACCCTTATGGCGCCCCATTTTAGCACTCTAGGTTTCTGTTGCTTGTTCTTCAGAGGTTAGATTTTTTATCCGAACTGTCTTTGTTTTTCTTGGGAACGATTTCAATCTTGTGTGGGTTTGTCTGGCTTCGCTCCAGGCAGGTTCTCATCAGTTGGTATCAGGAGCAAAGGTTCCAAGGTCAGTTCACATATCTGTTATAATTTTTTTTTCATTTCATTATATTATCGCGTGTGTTTCTTTCCTGCTTTTGTTTTCCTGCGTTTTGTTTTCCTGTGTTTTTTTTCTTCCTGCGTTTTTTTTCCTGGGTTTTATTTTGTTATCTCATATCACCCTTATTTCTTCTGTTACCTGTGTTGTTTTGCGTCTCTTGTGCGTCTTTTGATTTCTGCATTGTGCATATTTCTTTTTCCTGATTGTGTCTTTCCCTTAAACTGCGTTTGTGCGATTTGGGTAACCTATGGTTCTAAGACTCCTTGCGGTAGTAGGTAAAACTTGGTGAGATTTTGGAAGCAAACGAAATAAGGTCAAATCCACAACACCAAACGTTTTAGGAGGTCTGCGGGACGTGATTTAAAAGGAAAAAAGAGTACAAAATTTTAAAATTTTGCCTACGTGCAACTTTTTTTCCTAGCATTCATATTGTCAAGACGAGGTGATTGAGATAGTTGACTTGTGTGTGTTTTAAAAATTCTAAATTTCGAGTGCAATCGCTAGTGTCTTTGCTTTTCCTTCTTCCATTGCATTTAACTAGCCTTTTCTTTATCAATTCTCATATATCGTATATGCATCTTGTTTCCCTTCCGTTTGTGTCTACCTCTCTGTTGTACTTGTGATTGAGCTGAACAATGTTATTTGGGACAAACATTAAGGGTTTGTTCTTTCCTACGAGTTCAAATCCTTTGAGAACTCATCTGAGGGCAAGAGTGGTGAGCTTAGTTTCGGGTAAAATCCAATTAAGTGACAAACACGAGAGAATTGGAATTGTGAGGATTTTGTCTTTCTCTTATTTTAGTTGTTCTTTTTTATTTTATTTTATTTTATTTTATTACTAACGTTTGTCGCAGCTGCATAGTTAAAAAATAGTAAACATGTCCAGAGAAGGCGCAGCCCCGAGTCAAAGTGACAATTCCCCACAGGAGCCCCAATTGCGGGATGTGGCGAATATTGTGACAGCACTTCAGCATGAGTTTGTGCGAGTATTAGAATTGATGAGGGATGTTCGAGATAAGGTGCAAGCGATGAGACACAATACTCCACAGAGGAATAAGCTAACACGGCCGACTAGAGCTAATGAGGTAAGGCACGTACCTCACAGGACTGGTGGGCAGCGTATTATACCCATGGACGAGATGGAGGCCAAGAATGAGTTTGATTATGATGAGGAGTTTGATAAAGTATCAGAGGTAGAGATGGGTGAATTTCGGCCTAGAAGAGGTAGGAATGAAAGACCGTTCATGAGAATCATGAGAATGAGGAAGATGGTGATTTGGGTAAAATCAAGATGACTATCCCTCCTTTCCAAGGCAAGAGTGACCCCGAAGCTTATATAGAGTGGGAACGTAAGCTAGAGCTTCTTTTTTGATTGTCATAATTATTCTGAACTTAAGAAGGTTAAGTTGGCGGTTATTGAATTTACCGATTATGTACTTGTCTGGTGAGATCAAATGATGATCAACATTCGGAGGCATAGGGAGCGCCCGATCACTACATGGGCCGAATTGAAAACAGTTATGAGGAAACAGTTTTTACCGAATCATTACTATCGAGATCTGTATCATAAACTTCAAAATCTTACACAGGGGTTTCGGAGTGTCGAAGACTACCACAATGAGATGGAAATTGCAATGATTCATGCCAATGTCGAAGAGGTTCGAGAGGCGACTATGGCCCAATTTATAAATGGGTTGAATAAAGAGATTGTGAATGTAGTGGAATTGCAACATTACATGGACGACATGGTACATATGGCAATGAAAGTGGAACGCCAACTCAAGCGAAAAACTACATTCAGGGGAAATTCGGGTCCAACCAATACATGAAAGCCGAAATGGGGAGATAATGACAGGGATAGCACCACATCTAGGTTTAAATCAGAGACCCCAAAGCCAATGGAAGATACCACCACCAAGCCTAAACCAAAATTCGAGACCCTACCAAATATGAGTCGTGACATTAAATGCTTCAAATGTTTGGGGAGTGGCCATATAGCATCACAGTGCCCTAACAGAAGGACCATGTTGTAGGCACTGCATTTTTACACATAAGTCCCTATGATGAGTCTCATTTTGGAGACACTACCTTTTAAGTCACGGAGGTCACGGGAAACGGACATCGGAAGGGGAAATTCAGAATAAACAAGGTTCACTGTTTTCGTTAGTGCTGCGTTCGTGTTTACGTTCGAACGTCAAATGGATTGCGGGCGTTCGTGCCGCGTTCGAGGAAGCGTTCGAACGGTGTCGGTAATTCTGGTTTTGCTGCTAGCCTCACATCCAGCCCAATTAGCCCCCCCAAAGCCCATAAAACACATCCCAATTTAAATAAATAAATATTAATTAAAACATTAACTAAATAAGATAATAATTAAATTAATTAAATAATTAAATAAAACATATACCAAACATAAAAAAACAATTACCAACTTAAACTAAAATCATGCCTAAATTAAACAAATCACATACTAAATCAAAAATATAATCATACCAAGTTAAAATCAATCAACCAATATATTATTCCTAACTTAAAATATTGTATTCCTAAACCAAGCCAATCAAATATTCAACCTTCCCTATCTAGCCAAGATTTTTCCCCCCTCAATCTTTGACTTCCCTTATCCAACACCAAATCAAATCCTCTTTAATTAGCCAAATCCCTTTCCTTGTCAAGCCAACCCTTTGCCTATAAAAAGAACCCTTCACCAACCTTCTCAACCATAGTCCCTAGTCCCTATCTCATACACAACACAAGAAAATTACAGGAAGAAGACACCCAAAAAAAGTAAGCAAAAGATAAAGAGGAAACGGCAGCGAAACCACAAGGAAACAATAGCAAAAGACGGAGAACGACGACTCAAAACAGTAAGACAACGAACGAGAACAGTGAACCAGTGAACCGGGAGAATTGCGGAGCATCCACCCTTCCGACGATCGTGTACCGTACATCCGAGAGGTGATTTAAAAGGTTAGACCTGATGGTACCTTTTCATTAGTTTATATTCGTTTTTTTATTATTATTGAATTCTATTCGCATGAGAGTCGTTTATGGATGCATGTTGTGGCTTGAATGAAATGGAAGAGTGTCGTCTCTTGTGGTATATAGGATGGAAACCCATACGTAAATTCCGTAGCCGAATCCGAATGGACGGTAGTGCGGTCTGTACTTGGGATACAACTCCACGTACCACTTGAGTAAACGGCACCTTCTCTTGTTTTGTGTTGTTTTTATTTATTTATTTTTCGTCACTTAAATTCTGCATGTTGCTTATTTATGCATGACTCAATCGAGCGCATGGGCTTAGTAAGTGGAATGAAAGATCCCCTATGGGGAGGGGTTAAAGCCCTTTACCACGATGTTTTGCCGCGCCGGTTGATGTGTGTTCGGTTGGATGCAAGACGCGTTCAATCGGACATACTTAGAATAATATGATTGTCTTTATGTTTGTATGCATGATATGATGTGACGCGCATGGGCTTAGTATGTTGGTCTAAAGGTCCTCTCTTTGAGAGATCAAGAGCCCCAAAAGGCCACCCTTACGGCAGTACTTCGCCGCGCCCCTTTATTTTGTTGTTTATGTATTGCGTCCCATTTCATGCATCAGGTCTGTTCCCGTTCGAACGCGTTTACGAACGCAACTCGAACGCGCATGCATTTTTGCCTTATCATGCATCAGGTCTCATTTCCGTTCGAACGCGTTCACGAACGCCATACGAACGTGAGCATTTTGTTTCATTTCCGTTCGAACGCGTTATCAAACGCCATACGAACGCGAGCATTCTGTTTCATTTCCGTTCGAACGCGTTTACGAACGCTACTCGAACGTGAGCATTCTGTTTCATTTTCGTTCGAACGCGTTTACGAACGCTACACGAACGCGCACACACTGAACTGAGTCTGTCTTATCATATTCATGCATAATTGCCTCTTGGTTGATCTTTCTTGTGTTATATAGCCAACCGTATTATTTGTATTCCTGCATTTATCCATTCTATGTGTTCTTGGGATTGTATTCAAGCATGATTAGACTGTTAGCATGTTATTTGGTTAATAGGTTCATGAGATAGTACTCAAGCATGATTATGTCGTTCTTAGTTTTCCATATCATATGATTGAAATATGTTCATGAGATTGCCATGATATGTTGCATGTTGTGATGAACTTGTTGATGTATGCATATGAATTTAGAAGCATGATATTTTTGGAAATAAATGTTATTTAAGCCTGGTTAAATTATTACATAAATCCTTTTATTACAAGTGACATAAGTAAGGGACCGTTCCGAACCCAATGGTTTGAGGTCTTCCTTGCGAGGGGTGAGTGCGGCCTTAAATCTCATTTTCCCGGTTCACACCGGGTGGCGACTCCATTACTCTCCGGTTTAGTCCCCCGTGGCTACTCCGTACTCCCGACCGGGCCGCGAGCCCGGGACAGCATGCGTCGCCCCAGATTTTCTGTGTTCCCACAGTCTGGCGACTCCACTGGGGATAGAGAATTGGCCCCGAAATATTGTCTTGTGATGTTTGGATTTATGTTTTAATTGACCGTGTCTATAGTGGATAAAGTGAGGGTTTAATCAAAGGCATTTTGAGGCTAGGTAATGGTTTGGTGTCTTCCTTCATTCACTACCTTTCTAGAAGGAAAAGCTGTGAGGGCACCTAGATAGCCATCTACTTGTAGCCTATTGTGATGGACTAATTTGGAGGACTCGTTGTTTATTCCTGACAACAAGCGATAAGAGCCTAAGAGGCTTGGGTATTTAAGTGAGCCTCGCTCCACCTTCCCTCTGGGGAATCTACAACGGGAAATCCATTTGACAGTCCATCACACACCATAGCTCATTGGCACGTACCTTAGTGTATAAAAAGGGGTGCACTCACTTGGTCGCTCAAACCCTTGAGTGGGGAGACCTAGTTGTGGGCCATCATTCGCCGGTGAGAGCCTTTGTCTATACCCTTGCTAACCCACCCATAGACCGGGTTGACTAAAGTAACAATTATTTCCTTGAATATGTGCTTGTGGACCATCCTCATTTGGATGCAGTTGGACTATTGTCAGAAATGCGAGCTTGCTGGGCCACTTAAACTGGGGTAAGTTCACACCTTATGACTATTAGGCCAAAAGCTTCTGAAATGTTGATGGGCCACTTTGTAAAAATTATTATGTCATGTTTGCATCATCTTTCTTTTATGCTTGTGTTTGGGGACGTCGTTGTTTGGATCCATTTGGACCATTTATCATGGGATATGGGCTTGTTGGGCCATTTAAACTGGGACAATGACACATCTTATGACGATTGGGCCAAAAGGCTTCTAAATAACAATGGGCCATTTTATGATTGTGTTCGGAATATTATCATTTGGATTTAGTTGGGCTCTTTGCCATAAGACATGAACTCGTTGGGCCATTTAAACTGGGACGGGTTCACTCTTATGACAGTTGTCCCAAAAGCTTCTAAAATGATAATAGGCCGATTTGTTTGAGAATTTTATTTGATTTAATATATGTTATATATTTCTTATGCACATCATGCATACATATACCTTGTTGACATCCTCTGTGTCTAAAAAAGACACCATAGATACCGTTTGGTTAGAGAAGGAACCAGACTCCCCAAAGAAAAGTATGAGTGAATCCGATAATGAGGTGTCCCGTATGGATCAGTTAGAGAATGGTCTCGCCAAGATCACTGAACAGTTGCAGGCTTTGACTACTGTGTTGGGGTTGGTGCTCAGAGCGCCAATCCGGGCCGTATTTATGTCTGATTCATGAATACGAACATCCCCTTATTCCATAATATTACTTATTTATGGTTGCACCTCTTGTTCTTATATACGTATTCGATCTGATTACGATTAGATTGAAACTAAATGTGGTTTAGTGATATGTATATATTATACAAAGGCCCGATAATATATATACAGTACACAGTTACAAAGTTAGTTTGTAATTGACATTGGGAAGTGTCACTGCTATATGTATATTATCAAACAAAGTTCCTGGTCAAGATTTGCTAACACGGGTCGGTTAGTCAAATCCGTTGAGACCAGTACATGTCGTATATCGAGACTTGGTCCGATGGTTTATCCCAATGAACCATGAGTCTATGGAGACTCGTATAGACGTGTAGGTGTTTATAGTGGATAAACACTTAACGGCTCACCGAAGATTCTTAATGGATGGTACGCCAACGTCAATAAGAATCTTCTCGGGTTGAGTAGCATAGTGGTCCTTCGACTTGAGACACCACTGTGGATGTATGAGACATCCTCCACACTTAGATGGCAGTCACGTCACCGATCTATTTAGATCAGACCTCCGCCTGTTCGTTGGGTGTGGATCGATCCTCAGGATATCCTGTGTGTGTCAAGATAGGATCCGTCAGTTCTGTGTACAGAGCATGTAGTCCATATATTATTAAGTCTGTTAAATCTGTGGCCACAGTATACTTCGGAAGTAAGTTCCGAATGTTATTAGAGATTGCTAATAGATACGTCGACGAGATAATACCTATAGAGATTTGACGTTAACTCTATATCTCTGGGATTATCTGGATACCTGTGACGGAGGGATTATACGTATGCAATGACCTCGACCTGTATGATTCAGCTAGTTTATCCGTGATCGTCATAATCTACGGATGGATAGATTATGGACATGAAATTGGATTTCATGACGGATATACCGAATCTAGAGAGTCTCAATAATGAAACATACTCGTAGAGCACTAGAGCAACATTTATGAATAATGATGATTATTTATAAATCGTTTAATCGTTAAACGAAAAATACATGCGAACGGGCCGAACCGTTTTCCTAATTAATGTGTATTTGTATTTAATATATGATATTATTAAATACACATTAATAAATAGTCAAATAAAGGTATTTGACATATATCATCAATATATGTATTTGAGATATTTAAAGTAAATATAATACATATATTTGATATATTTGTATTTAATTAATTATTTAATTATTTAATTGTTAAATGATTAATATAATAAAATATAATATATCACCAAATGATAAAGTTAGGAAATGATTATAAATGTAAATGTTTGACTTTACATTAAAGGAAAAGGTTGTCAAATTGATTTTGACTTCTTAAGATATTTGTTCAAAATTGTTTGAAAAATAAATATCTTTTTCCTTTATTTCTTTATAAATTTCGGCCATACACTTAAATATAGAGTTATATTATTCTTAGTTGCATTTGTTGACTTAATTAAATATCTAATAAAGTGTTATTAAGATATTTATGCAAGTTGACTAAATGTAAAGTTAAATGAAATTGGTATATTTGTATACACAATTTCGGCCAAGGGCATTCTTTGTCCTAAGTATAAATTGTTTTCATTTCACTTTCATTTGATAACCTAATACATTTCAAGAAAACTCCATTAATGGAAGCAAAGAAGCTTGTGAGAAAGAAAGAAAAATCAAAGAAAGCTTGGATTTTAGTGAGTTTTTCCAACTTGCTATTAAAAAGGAAAATGTTCCTTAGGATCTAGGCTTTAACATATGATGTTCTTAGGTTATTTCTTTCTTTATTCCTTGTGTTTTTGTTGATGGAAGTTTTGATGGAAGTGTTGAGCATGTATAATGAAGGAAGGTTGTGACTATTGTAGTTATAAGCTTTCTTTTAAGGTTTTGGAAACCATGTTGCTAATCTAGAGTTGTTGACCCACTCTTAGATGACCTAGATTTGATCTTGAGTTGTTTCATTGTGTTGAGACTTTGATTGGATGGAAGAAACATGATTAAAGTAATTGATTTAACCAATTTGGTCTAATTTGTCCAATTTGAAAAATTGAAAAATTAGGGTTCATGACCAATTCCAAATTTGGGGGTTTTCATATATATTGTGTATTTGGATGTGTATATGATGCATATAAAGTTTCATGTTCATTGGATTACATCTTGATGTGTTTTGATGCATGAAATGACAAAGTGCACAAATGGCACCCCTTAGGGAGCATTCGGCCAAGATGTATATTTGGGGATTTTGTTGCTTTTGGTGTTTTGATGTTTTGAACATGCTAAGTTCATCTTAGAATGATTTAGAATCATTCAAAATTGATTAGATCAATTTCGGACTAAAATGGACAAAATACCAAAGTAAGGGTAATTTGGTAAATTCACCTAAATATGATTTATTGAATTTTATTTCATAATTTGATTATTGGAATATTAAATAAATATGTTTATTTAATTAATCCGAGAAAATTTTGAAATCGGAAGATACGATCTTCCGCCGCTTCCGCTGCGTTACCGATTCAGCCCCTAAAAACCCTACAAAATGGTATCAGAGCGAGTCTGATTCTAGGCCTCCATAAAATGATTATCTTGTTTTATTCAATTTTCAATCATGTTTTCTTGACTTTATACATGCTTGTTATAATCTAATTAGATTAGATTTAGGGTGTATGACACTTAATGAATATCCCCGTTAATAAGGTTTTTAAAGTAACTAGTATTTGGAAACTTGTTTCTTGGTCCGTCTTGTCAATACGGTTTATAAATATCTTTTCGTTGACTACATCCGAGACCGTGCCTCTGCATGTGAGGTAGTGTAGCTGATAGAAATTTATTTATGCCGAATGTATATTAGATACTAGATAAATTCAAGCGAAAGCGGAATCCTGAACGTGCCCTAGCTGTCAGGGTTACGCAAGTAACTTGAGTTTATCATTGACAAGTTTAACCTTGGTACGTCTCCTTGTGGGCCTGCCTTCGCAGCGACAACGAGAAACGGCCAGGACCAGAACCTTGGAGTCACTAGTGAGTGATTGACATTAGTTGTCTACCTGTGAATATACGTCGGCGAGACCGTGCCTCTGCTGTGAGTCGAATATATTCATGGGGTCCTCTTCCCATTATGGAATTCGATTTAATTATTGAATTCTCGTCTTTCCGTTGGGGATTACGGCATTACGTAAAAATAGTGGGAGGCACTGCAAGTTTAAAATATTCCATAACTTAGGCAGTGTATGTTATTATGGAAATTGCCGCTTGTTTGTTTCCTTATTCTATTGTTTATATAGAATTAAACTTTTATTTACTGCACACATATTATGATATGTTATCTGACTAGACTCTTGGTTGCAGTTATTCTAGAATAGGTTCTAGATACTAATAGACTAGGATATTATTAGATTAGTCTAAACCATCGGGAACTGTTGTTCTAATTTTCTTCAAAAATAAAGATGGTTAGTGACTTAGTTTCTAAGTCATGATAGATAATCTAGATAGATATCCCTTTAGGATATAATACTTTAGAGATAATAGTTTCTTATGCAGTAAGAATTGACTTGAATTAGTTCATGTCTCGAGATTCTTGACTGGCATTTAGAAAGCCCTATTAGGTATTTGTTTATCTAGTAATGACGTTTCTAAGCTTTAATTACCTTTAGAGGTAATATGTCTGACACAATTTGCTAATCAGTTATTTACAATTGTTGTGAATAGTTGAATGCAAATAGTAAAGCTAAAGAAAGGAGATGCATATATTTGTGTATAGAAAATATCGATTTTCATAATACTACAACTATAGGTATTGGATACCAGATCTCCCGTATAGTTATTTGAAATATTGGTTAACGATTGTTTTGATATTTGATATCGGAACTCGTGACTATTGGATAGTCACTTGTTCTCTATAAACAATTGTTACATATTTTATAATAACTAGTAGTGTCATTGACGTAAAGATAAACATTAAAAAAAATTATTCGGTAAAGTAAATAATTTAGAACGGTGCTTTATGAATTTAATCACTTAAGCATTGGATGCTTATTCCGTATGGTAAATGATGGTTTGATACTAGATCACACCACACATCCTTATCCATTTAATGAATATTGTATTCAGGAAAGTGATTAAGATCTCGTTTAACCAATGATTGTCATTGGACCACCAAATTTATTTAAACTGATACATTGGATGTATGTAGTTTAATAAATAATAATTGCTTAAGGTAGTTTTCTTTATTTCGTAACTTGGTTGATGAATTGTCATAACTTAGTTACGTGTTTCTGATTGAACACATATTAAAAGTCTTGAAAGTATCAAGAACTTTCAATTTGTTCTGATGAAACGTAGATTGAATATTTTTTGACTTGTTCAAATATATTCAATCTAAAGTATTTTGAAAACTTGATCCTTAAAATTCATTACATATCTTTGAACTGTTCAAAGATCTTTGATACGATCAAAAATTTGAATTTAAAGCAATTAGTTCTAACGTTATTCAGTGAATATGATTCATATTCAATGTTATTCTTCCACGATTCCATCTTGATGGAATTGAGTAGTGGGAGCAATTGAATCTTATATGATTTGATTCGTTTGATATTGAATGTTACCGAATTAGTTTCAATACTCTTGGGGTTATACTCCAGTAACACTAATTTGTCTCTTTAATTAATGTTCCATTATTTTCTACAGTTGCATATATGATATGTATAGGTAGAAAATTTGAATCTTGAAAAGTTTGAGATTTCAATCTTTCTTTTATATAATAGTTATATAATGGAAATTACTTACACCTCGGAGGTATAAGTAAAAGTTTATCGTTTATTCTGTTTAATAGAATATTGTATTCTATTTAATAGAATATCTTTCCTACGATTCTAAGTAATAAAATCGTTTTATTACTTGGTGTGTAACATCAGATGTTAACTATTGTAGAAAAGACTTGACTTATTGAAGTCAAATGTGAGAATGATAAATTATAAATGGAACTATGTAATTAATAAGATGAAACAACCCTTATACATCTTCCGTACAAGTTTAATAGGATAACAGAATCATTCACGAGTATTTGATACTTAATGGTTCCGTTGTTTTCTTACTGAAGAAAAATTATCCTATAACTTATAATGGAAGCGATATTTGATATCGATTCTGGAAGTTCACCATTGAACCATAGATCTAAGATTGTTCATAGCTTACTACGATCAAGTTTTGAACTTGATTACGCTTTCATTATGAATTAGTTCATGATATGTGCTAATTGTTTGCGCAGCGAAAGCAATGTGAGCTTATTAAAGGTTTGACCTTTACAGTATGACAGTGAGAAAAGTTATACTCATCAATCTATTGTAGATTTTGAGAAAACTTATCTCTAGTCACTCTAATTGAACAATTAAAGATATATTGGTTAATGTTGATAATAAACTGTATATCTTAGCTAAAGAATGCAAAGTGGCGTTTTTGGATGACTTATTCAGATAAGAGATCAGTTGTGATTTCCTTGTTTGAAGAGTTCATTCTGAAATGGCCCTAGAGTTTGTGTTCTGCTGAGATCGCAGTTTAGTGTGCTAGCTTATAGAGCCTATTGTAGACTCGGATAAGTCTTCCAGAAGTATGTGTTCTCTATTTTTGATATCGTCAGATTGTCTGATCTTGTCAAAGTATATAGAATACATATGTGATTAGAAGGGTTAGTGGGAGCGTACATATTACTTTCTAGTGTTATATATCTTAACGACATTGTCATTATTATAGTAATAATGAGATGTTTGTAAGGTAAAAGATTTACCTAAGTCTTCTTTACTCCATGAAAGCAGTGGGAATAGTCTCTGTTATATTTGATATAAAGTTTTATATATGATATGAAACTTGGAGACTTGTGAGATACCCCTATTAGTCGTACATTAGATATGATCTAATGAAGGACATAACAAGGCTATATGTATGACAGTTAGTATAACTGTTCGACAGTTATTGTATGTCTTATACATAGTATTCATCTTTCGTAAATGATGATTCCTTTTTCGAAAGAGATATTGATTAGAATGTCTAAACAATATTATGTATCATTTGATGATGACATAGTGAATACTTTATTATATGCGATTATCGATGTAGATTTAATCGTAATTGTTACGAGTTATTTTGACATCTTATAGACCATATGATGGATCTTGAAACACGTTCTTTGTGATCTTTGAGATATTAAGAACGAGTTTCTAATTCATGGAGAATACAGTCTGCAACCATTAGGGTCATATTAGTTTTGAGACTAATTATGACGTTAGACAGTCTACGTCATAAAGAGTCAGAATAGATGCAGTGGGAGTGTCACGAAGGATTCTACTTTTATAGTGGAATTAAATGCAACTTATAAAGTATTGACTTATGAAGTTGCATAGTGACCTTTTAAAATAGAAGTTTTAAATTGGTGTTGTGCTTGCGGTTGTCCTCATAATATTTTTGGATTTGATCCCTAAATACTTGGACAACTTAGTAGCTGTAGCATAATACAGTTATAGCATCCATTTCATATTAATGTATAATTTAGATTCTACAAAATATGAATGATGCTGACTATGGGAAACGATAGAGTTTGTTTGACAAACTCGATATTTTATAGCGGACTTGTTTCTTACCTCTTAAGTATTGGGTGAGCTTTTGAGGGCCATGTGCATACGATGCACATTGAGACGTGTATATGATACCGTGGATTGGCACTAGAGCAAGTGGGAGAAATTGTTGGGGTTGGTGCTCAGAGCGCCAATCCGGGCCGTATTTATGTCTGATTCATGAATACGAACATCCCCTTATTCCATAATATTACTTATTTATGGTTGCACCTCTTGTTCTTATATACGTATTCGATCTGATTACGATTAGATTGAAACTAAATGTGGTTTAGTGATATGTATATATTATACAAAGGCCCGATAATATATAATGCAGTACACAGTTACAAAGTTAGTTTGTAATTGACATTGGGAAGTGTCACTGCTATATGTATATTATCAAACAAAGTTCCTGGTCAAGATTTGCTAACACGGGTCGGTTAGTCAAATCCGTTGAGACCAGTACATGTCGTATATCGAGACTTGGTCCGATGGTTTATCCCAATGAACCATGAGTCTATGGAGACTCGTATAGACGTGTAGGTGTTTATAGTGGATAAACACTGAACGACTCACCGAAGATTCTTAATGGATGGTACGCCAACGTCAATAAGAATCTTATCGGGTTGAGTAGCATAGTGGTCCTTCGACTTGAGACACCACTTTGGATGTATGAGACATCCTCCACACTAAGATGGCAGTCACGTCACCGATCTATTTAGATCAGACCTCCGCCTGTTCGTTGGGTGTGGATCGATCCTCAGGATATCCTGTGTGTGTCAAGATAGGATCCGTCAGTTCTGTGTACAGAGCATAGGTAGTCCATATATTATTAGCAGTCTGTTAAATCTGTGGCCACAGTATACTTCGGAAGTAAGTTCTGAATGTTATTTAGAGATTGCTAATAGATACGTCGACGAGATAATACCTATAGAGATTTGACGTTAACTTCTATATCTCTGGGATTATCTGGATACCTGTGACGGAGGGATTATACGTATGCAATGACCTCGACCTATATGATTCAGCTAGTTTATCCGTGATCGTCATAATCTACGGGTGGATAGATTATGGACATGAAATTGGATTTCATGACGGATATACCTGAATCTAGAGAGTCTCAATAATGAAACATACTCGTAGAGCACTAGAGCAACATTTATGAATAATGATGATTATTTATAAATCGTTTAATCGTTAAACGAAAAATACATGCGAACGGGCCGAACCGTTATTTCCTAATTAATGTGTATTTGTATTTAATATATGATATTATTAAATACACATTAATAAATAGTCAAATAAAGGTATTTGACATATATCATCAATATATGTATTTGAGATATTTAAAGTAAATATAATACATATATTTGATATATTTGTATTTAATTAATTATTTAATTATTTAATTGTTAAATGATTAATATAATTAAAATATAAATATATCACCAAATGATAAAGTTAGGAAATGATTATAAATGTAAATGTTTGACTTTACATTAAAGGAAAATGTTGTCAAATTGATTTTGACTTCTTAAGATATTTGTTCAAAATTGTTTGAAAAATAAAAATATATTTTTCCTTTATTTCTTTATAAATTTCGGCCATACACTTAAATATAAGAGTTATATTATTCTTAGTTGCATTTGTTGACTTAATTAATATCTAATAAAGTGTTATTAAGATATTTATCACTACAAGAAAAAAGGCTTTTACTGATACTAAATTAGTGTCAGTAAAGGGTTTTACTGACACTATATAAATGTGTCAGTGTTGCCGCAGCCAGAAATCACTGACACTAGTTTCTAGTGTCAGTGATTCTTAGTGTCAGTAAACGTTAATACTTTAGTATCAGAAAATTATTGACACTATGGTATCAGTAATCTCTCACACTATTTTAGTATCAGTATATCGCATATATTTGATTTTTAGTGTCAGTAATTATTGTTACTATAGTATCAATATCCGTCAATATCTTTTAAAATTTAAAAATCGTATTATTTCACAATTATATTTCTTATTTTTTGTAATTAAATTAATCATAAAATATATATATATATATATATACCAACTCAATGAAATAAAAAACTAAAAAATTACATTTATATAAAATTCGCAATATAATAGATTAATCGTATTAATCAATTCAACAGTATCACATGATGAATACAAAAACTCCATAGACAATCTTTAAATTAACATATATATATTTCAAAAACTACTCTTAAAGTCCCATCAAAATGTCATGCCCCCACCAAAATTCATGATACTTGTTGAGAAGCCTGCAACAATCCCCCAACAATATGATATCTGGCACAAAATCTGAAATTATAAACCAAATGTTAAGAATTAGATGGACTTCCAAAAAAAATCGATATCTTCATAAATAAAAACATTAAATACATCCAAATAAAATACAAAATATAACCCTAATCTAATTTTTGTCACATAAAGCACTTATTGACAATAACCATACCAACAACCTAAGAGCATGCATATAAAAAACCAAATGGCATCCATAATAACAAGTTGTATCTTTCATACCGCTACATAATCACCAAAACAAACAAATCAATAACACACACACGCGCACACACACACACACACTATCTCCAAGTTCATGTCTGACATAGAGAACATCGAGACACTGTTAATAGAATATTTTACATCATGATTGTTTTAACTTTCAAGTCTCAAAGCAATCTTACCCACTAGCAAAACTCACAAATAAAACAAATTAACCCACCAAATTAAACCCATCAGGGCATAAAACTGAAATAAAAGATATGATTCATATTGCTTTCACTGAAGTAAAAAATCTGGGGAAAAAATTCTAAGCTAAAAGTAGAAACAAGAATGTATTAATTTACAGAAAAGAGAAATACCATACTACTTCATTAACTCAACGAACAATAGCTATGTTGTCCTTGTCATTTGTATTCTGCAAGAATAGAAGATTTCCCAATATGTCATGAATTAAAGTGAAAAAATAGGAAGTAATAATCACCTCTGTAAAACATGTCCTTGTAATTACCTCTTCATTATACTGTGTGATTATATGTGCAACATATATTGCCCAATCATCACGGAGTTGCGTTATATCTTCCAGAGTGTACTCATTAATCCCCTTGAACTTTAAAATATTTATAAGTTAGAATTTTAAACAGTAAGATATCTTAATTGACTAGTGATAAAACTTAACTATTGTTAACTTACATTGTCTTTTAGAATGTTCACATTTGTTACAATTTGCTGCATGTATTTCATCACATAATAACCGCATTCAAAACTTCCAGGCTGCATTGGACACTATAAAAAAGAATTATCATATCAATATTAGTTCATTTAGACATATTCTAAATATTCTCATTGTTGCATATCACAAAAATATATATATCTATCATAACTTTGTACCTTCACAGATACCCAAGTCACACTACCGCTCTTATTATTAGAATGTAAAGATTGATACACTCTAATTCCCCTACAAAAAATTATAATTGGATATCATATAAATAATGCAACAATAAACCCAATGTTAAAATAAAGAGAAAACAACTATAACTTAACTGATTAACAATTTGCATCAACTCATCAGTAGGATTATTCCCCTTAGGATCCAGATAATATATCGTGCGTCGTACTATGTCAATTGCAAGAAGCACCCAGTGAAAAAAATAAGAAAGAAAGGGTAATAAAAATCTGGATTACATAACTTGAAATTGAATACTAAAAAAATTAAAAAATTATTACCTTGGGTTGTATGGGATCAATATGATTTGCCCCAACTCTATCATACCTAACAGTTTTGAAATGTATTGAGGTCCTTCTTTCAAAGCAACCTTTGATGGACGTATCATCTCAAAATTTCCAAACTGAACTGGTTTGGCAGTTTCAGTTTTATCCATCTCATCGTATAAGTGCCTAAGACAAGATAAACATAAAAACAAAGTAATATTTATAAAACATTTAGAACAAAAAGAAAGAAGAAAGGTAAAAGAAAACATACTTGATCCATATGTTAATAGCACAGTTTGAGACCTCCTTAAAATCCATGATTTCTTCGCAAATTGCTTTGTCTAAGTATGACTTCCAAGTAATACCAAAAATTGGTATGTCATAATCAATCTTTATCAAATTCGGAAAACAACTCTTAACAAGCATAAAAAACATTTGCATGTATGGACTCTTATCTTGTTTTCTTGTTTGTGCAGCTGCCTTATACTTACGCTAGTTGAAATTAAATATTAATTAGCTCGCAATCTATTACTCTCACCAGTAATTTATAAACATCTTATATTTCTAGCTACCTAAATCTATAGTTTCTCTCATATTAATACTCGAATCAGAACTACAAACTTTTTATTTCTCTCCAATAAGTATTTATACCAAGCAAAATCAGCCCCTCTCATTTTAATCAAACAAAATCAACCCCCACATTTTACAGTAGTACCAGATCAGAATCTGTTTCTCCCATTGAACCTGAATAATCAACAACCTAACCTTGCCCTACCACATCCTCAGACCTTCTAATCTCCTAATACCTTTAATTCCAATACAAAGAACACAGCCATCCTCGTACAAACTGCCATAGCCGAGACATTTTCCCCCTTCCAAGGCAGTTGCCGAGAGCTTCACCATATTTCTTGTTTCATTTACATTTTTCTTAACACAGCAACACTCCATGGCCAAAATCTAAATTTCAGATTTTCATTTACCCAAAGTACATACTTTATTTTCGTTATTAACTTATTAAAATTTAAAACCCAAGCAATTAATAAATTTACACCCAATACTCAATGAAATCATCACAATAAACTACTTACCTATGCCTCTGCTACTCCTCTATTGATTTCTTTGTTCGGAAATTCAATACACCTAGAACTGTGGACGAGCTTGTGCTCTGGGTGCTGGTGCTGTCATTGACTGATGAATTACTCTCAACAACTTCCTTCTCCATTTCGACTTTAGCAGGATTAGGGATCGCCTGGCAAGCTTCAAAATTGAAGAAACCTAAACCCTCAAATCCTACTATTTTTAACACAAGGGAGATTTAGGGCTTCAAATTCTTGTTCTTTATGCACCTAATAGGTTGATATACGAGCTAGATAGTCAAATGAATTAAAGTAATTTTAAAGCGAGAAGGGGGTTTGCTATTGTCTGGAATCGTGGAAGAAGAAGTGAGTGGGCTAGGGCAAATTTCGTGGTGAGAAGAAAGATAAAGGGCTAAGTGTGTGTGTCAAATGAGTGACGTGAATATCACTCATCACGTCTGGAGGTGTTGGTTCGACTCCAGACGACTACGCGTTTTTTTTTTATTTTATTTCTTACTGATACTATTGTAATAGTAATTAGTGACACTAAAATCGCTGATACCATAGTGTCAGTAATTATTGATATTTAAGTGAAAAACACGGAAATAGGCCCATTTACACGTCGTTTCTGACACTTTTAGCCTAGTGTCACTAACCTTAGTGTCAGTAAAGACCTTTTTTCTTGTAGTGTATGCAAGTTGACTAAATGTAAAGTTAAATGAAATTGAAATGAAATTTGGTATATTTGTATACACAATTTCGGCCAAGGGCATTCTTTGTCCTAAGTATAAATTGTTTTCATTTCACTTTCATTTGATAACTAATACATTTCAAAGAAAACTCCATTAATGGAAGCAAAGGAAGCTTGTGAGAAAGAAAGAATAAATCAAAGAAAGCTTGGATTTTAGTGAGTTTTTCCAACTTGCTATTAAAAAGGAAAATGTTCCTTAGGATCTAGGCTTTAACATATGATGTTCTTAGGTTATTTCTTTCTTTATTCCTTGTGTTTTTATTGATGGAAGTTTTGATGGAAGTGTTGAGCATGTATAATGAAGGAAGGTTGTGACTATTGTAGTTATAAGCTTTCTTTTAAGGTTTTGGAAACCATGTTGCTAATCTAGAGTTGTTGACCCACTCTTAGATGACCTAGATTTGATCTTGAGTTGTTTCATTGTGTTGAGACTTTGATTGGATGGAAGAAACATGATTAAAGTAATTGATTTAACCAATTTGGTCTAATTTGTCCAATTTGAAGAAATTGAAAAATTAGGGTTCATGACCAATTCCAAATTTGGGGGTTTTCATATATGTTGTGTATTTGGATGTTTATATGATGCATATAAAGTTTCATGTTCATTGGATTACATCTTGATGTGTTTTGATGCATGAAATGACAAAGTGCACAAATGGCACCCCTTAGGGAGCATTCGGCCAAGGATGTAATATTTGGGGATTTTGTTGCTTTTGGTGTTTTGATGTTTTGAACATGCTAAGTTCATCTTAGAAATGATTTAGAATCATTCAAAATTGATTAGATCAATTTCGGACTAAAATGGACAAAATACCAAAGTAAGGGTAATTTGGTAAATTCACCTAAATATGATTTATTGAATTTTATTTCATAATTTGATTATTGGAATATTAAATAAATATGTTTATTTAATTAATCCGAGAAAAAGTTTTGAAATCGGAAGATACGATCTTCCGCCGCTTCCGCTGCGTTACCGGATTCAGCCCCTAAAAAACCCTACATACTGCTATGGCTGGTATAGCTGGGTCTCGTGCCGGGGTTAATTCTGGGGATATGAGGCAAGAGGAATCTCCGAACAGATTGGGGGATGATACCCCCGCTTTTGATGATGATATGGCAGAGTATGCAGCGGGCAGGGTATCTGGGTCTCAGGCAGAATTTCAGAAGCTTCGAGATCAGGTTGAAACAGTTACCCGTAAAATGAGGGGTAAACATGAAGAGTTGTTAGATTATGAGGCAATGACCTTCGGAGAACAGCTGCCAACTCAGTTTAAAATGCCGGACATGGCCAAGTTTAATGGGAACGGAGACCCGATGGTCCATCTGCAGCAATATGTCTCAGTCATGAGTTCAATGGGCCTATCACAGCGCCAAGTCCAAAAAATGTTTGGGATGTCACTCGAGGGGGCACCTGTGGTTTGGTATCATAGCCTTGAGAAGAAGGTTAAGGAAGATTGGAAGGAACTAGCTGATGCTTTTCTGAAGCAGTATGTTACAGACTTGGAAATTGACTTGTCACTCCGTGATTTGGAGAACACTAAGCAGAAGCCGGAAGAAAGCTTCAAGGAGTATGTAGACCGCTGGAGAAGCCAGCTCCTGAAAATGCAGACTCGGCCCTCTGAGAAGGACCAAATCAAAATGATCATCAAGGGCACCAAGTCCTCTATTTATAGTAAGCTGAGGAGGATGACTTCGATGATTTCTGATTTTCGACAGTTGAGGGAAACTATCATGGATATTGAGGAAGAGGAGGCTGAAAACAGAAAGTCATATGGCCAAAATAGGCGGACTTTTGGGGGGTATTCTGAGACTAAGCCCGCTACTGTCGAGGTTGCTGCCATCAGGAACCGGCAATTCTC
>SKCR01036086.1:0-32506 GCA_019454045.1 Zanthoxylum bungeanum
CCTCGTTTTATCCTAAATATTTCAATCATCTCTATATATATTTAAAACAAAAAATCAATAATTCAAGTACTCATTGCATAAGTTACTTATCTGGCTTCACGAGCACTCATGTTCCTAATAACATCTGTAAAAACAAATGGCGAAATGCCATCAAAATTGCGACTTTACTAAATTCTTGACTTAACTATGATAAAATTCAGGATTTTTTAAGGAAAACTAGATTAGGTCCGATTTCAATGATTTTAGTTCCACTAATCTTAAAACATCATTACAAACTAATCCAAGCCACCAGTTAACTTAAATCCTTCCGTTTACGCGTTTTTGAAAAATCTTCCGAAAAAATTTCCACAAATCCCATTGAAGGGTCTTGAACCCTCCAAACCTATCTGGACTTATCTAAACATTATCATATTATCATATATATCTCATATCTAAAATTACAATTAGAAAAATATCTATACACGTGAAACTCATTTTTACTGGAAACTTGCATAATCTATCAGATATATCCAATTCGTTCTGTTTGAACTCGGATTCTACCATATACTAATATTCAATATACTCATGTTCAAACAATTTAATTTATATCATTACGCTACTCTACAAAGCTACTAGATAATCTAAATATTTAACGGTAAACTTAAAATTAGTGAGTTTTTATCGGGAGTTCTTACCGAGATTTCGATGGTACATACGGAGTCCCAACGTTCCCACAAATGTGCTGGAATCGACGGAATTTCGATCGGAGCTACTGTTCATTTGGAGGTTATTGTTCACCATTGCTTTCTCTCTCGATTCATTTGTAATCATATACGGAACAAAAAAATAATCACCGCCAACTTGTAGTACTCTCGGAGGGCTTCGATTTGGCATGTGGCTCGGGTCGTGAAACGAATGACGAGTGGTGTAAAAAAACTCATCTCTCGCATAGCTCTCTCTCTTTCCCGTCGTTTTCCAAAGTTATGGGGCTACCGCTAGCCACCGATAGAGGGGTGGCCGGCGCAGCCCTCTTAGCCGTTGCACTACCGGTGATGGTCGGTTGGCCACCGGCACGATCAGGTCCTCTCCAAAATGAAATTTGGGGACAGGGAGTCGAGTAAGAGGTTTTGGGAAATTATACAATTTTCGTAATTACTGGAAACTTCATGGTATTTATAGAAAATATTTTGAAAATTATGTTTTGACTCCCGTAAAATTATTGCTAGGTCCCATACCATGAGACTTTCTAAAAAATTTATATTTTGGAAGTCCTTCTGATGTAAATTTCGAAAAGCGATTAACAAAAAAGTTGTTCGTCTCAGAAAAAAGAGTCTAATGGATTGTGAATTAACTCAATCAGAGTTCTTACTATTTTTATAGCCGATACAACAAACTTTTCAGGAATCGCGTAACTGGTTCTCGAAACTACACATTTTCCAACGCGACGAAGCTTCAATTGAAAATATTTCAACATATTTTCCAACACATAATCTCTTATTTTCAATATCATCCAGTTCCAAAATCTAAACTTTAATTCGAAAACCTTCCAGAACTGTTCCGAAAAAATTTGGGATATTACACGTACCAAACGTATGCCTTTAAATGGAAAACTAGTCTCTTCAATAAAATAAATTATCCATCTTGAAAAAACAATAAGAAAAACTTTTCTTTTCTTAGGATGTGGAGGCTTAGAATAATATAGATTAGAGAGAAAAATCATTTTCTCTCTAACACTCAAGAACACAAGAGAGAGATAAAAAAAAATCACTCAAAAACAACCAAGAATAGGAATGATTATGTCTTGGTCGAAATTCCTCTTTATTTATAGAAGGGAAGTGGCTTCTTGTGTTAGGGTTGGTGCTCGGAGTGCTAATCTAGATCGTATTTATGTCCGATTCATTAATACGATCAATGCCTTTGTTCTATAATATTACTTATTTAATGGTAGCACCTCTTGTATTTTATATACATATTCAATCTAATTACGATTAGATATCTAATTATGATTAGATCAAAACTAAATCTGGTTTAGTGATACGTGTATATTAGACAAATACCCTAGGATTTACAATGTAGTGCGCAATTACAACGTAGTTTGTAATTGACATTGGGAAGCGTCACTATAAGTTGTCTATTGTAGGCACTGTATTTTTGCACATAAGTCCCTATGATGAGTCTCATTTAGAGGCACCACCTTTTATGTCACGGGAGCCGCGGGAAACGGACGTCGGAAGGGGAAATTCAGAATAAGTATGTCATCAAGTTCATTTCACAAGTTCACTGTTTTCGTTCGTGCTGCGTTTGTTACCACGTTCGAACGTCAAACAGATTGCGGGCGTTCGTGCAGCGTTCGAAGAGGCGTTCGAACGGTGTCGGTATTTCTGGTTTTACTGCTAGCCTCACACCCAAGCCCAATTAGCCCACCAAAGCCCATTTAAATAGTAATTAAATCATATACCAAATTAAATGAAATATTAATTAAATCATATACCAAATTAAATAAAACATTAAATAAAATCATGCCTAATTAAAATCAATCAACCAATATTATTCTTAATTAAAAATATTGACTTCCTAATCTAACAAATTAAATGCCTAATTAACACCAATCAAATATTCAACCTTCCTAATTCACCAAAATTTGTCCCCCCCTCAATCCATTGATTTTCTTATCCAACACCAAATCAAATCCTCTCTTTAATGCCAAAATCTCTTCCTTGTGAGACAAGGATAAACCCTAGCCTTTGCCTATAAAAAGAACCCAATTCCAACCCTTCAACCCTAGCTCATTCATACAAGAAAAGTCTCTCCTAGTTCATTCACACAAGAAACACCCAAGCTTATTGACACAACTCTCCCTCACTCTCAATAACTGAAGATCACAAACCAAAGAACCCTCATTGCCTTGACCAAAACACATCCCGAATAGCCCATTTACCTCATCAAAACAGCCCCCGAACCACACCATAACACCACCGAAAATCACACCCAAAACAGTAGCCAAAACATCCCAAAAACAGTAACTAAGATACACCAGCAAAGCGGCAGCGAATCGGAGTCAAAACAGCAGTGAATCGGAGTCAAAACAGTAGCTTGAGTAATGGAACAACGAGGAAAGGTGTGAACCTGTGAACCGGAGGAGTTACGGAGCATCCCCCCCTTTCGACGACCGTACACCGTACTACCGAGAGACGACATAAAATGTTAGACCTGAGGGCACCTTGTATTTATTATCTTTCATTTGTCTTTTATTTATTTTAATATATTTTTTATTGCGTGAGAGTCATTTTGTTGAGGCATGATGTGAATTCCGGATAAACGGAATGCATGTTCTCTTTTGTGGTATATCGGATGGAAACCCGGACGTAAATTCCGTAGCCGAATCCGAATGGACGGTAGTACAGTCTGCACTCGGGATACAACTCCACGTACCACTTGAGAGATACATATATTCTGTTTCATCCAAACTTGTATTTGAGCATGATGTAGTTAGTACGTTATTTATTTATTTAGCCTGATTAGGCCTAGTGCGTTATTTATTCTTAAGCATGATTTAGTCCTTAGTATGTTAATCTTTATGCATGATTTAGATATCCATGGATTAGATATGTCGTTGTTGTGATCCTGTTTGAATGCGGTATCTAAAACCATATGAATGTTTGCAATCTGCCAGTTCCCGTTCGAACGCATCATCGAACGCAACTCGAACGCGAACCTTCTGTTTACTGTTCAAACGCGTTATCAAACGCTACTCGAACGCGCATGCATTTTGTATCATCAGGTCTGGTCCGTTCGAACGCGTTATCAAACGCTACACACGAACATGAACCTTTTGTTTACCGTTCGAACGCGTTTACGAACGCTACACGAACGCGCACACACTGAACTGAGTCTGTCTCATCATATTTCATGCAAAATTGCATATTGGGTGATCTCCTTTGCATTATGTAGCCAATCATATTATTTGTATTCCTGCATTTATCCATTCGATGTATTCATGAGATAGTACTTAAGCATGATTAGGTTGTTCTTAGTTTTCCATATCATATGATTGGAATATGTTCATGAGATTTCCATGTGATGTTGTATGTTGTGATGATTAATTTAATGCATGTGAACTTAGAAATATAATTATCATTGGAAATAAGTTGTTTAGGCTTGGCTAAATTATTGCATGAATCCTAATATTACAAGTGGCAGAAGTAAGGGACCATTCCGAACCCAACGGTTTGAGGTCTTCCCTTGCGAGGGGTTAGTGCGGCCTTAAATCTCATTTTCCCGGTTCACACCGGGTGGCGACTCCATTATTCTCTGGTTTAGTCCCCCGGACTATTCTGTACTCCCAACCGGGCCGCGAGCTCGAGACAGCATGCGTCGCCCTAGATCCTGTGTCCCCACAGTCTGGCGACTCCACTGGGGATAAAGAATCGGCCCCGAAATAATGTCTTGTAATATTATGATTTGTGCTTTAATTAACTGTGTCTACTGTGAGTTAAAAAGGGTTTAATCAAAGGCATTTTGAGGCTAGGTAATGGTTTGGTGTCTTCCTTCACTCACTACCTTTCTAGAAGGAAAAGCTGTGAAGGCACCTATATAGCCATCTACTCGTAGCCTATTGTGATGGACTAATTTGGAGGCCTCGTTGTTTATTCTTGACACCAAGCGATAAGAGCCTAAGAGGCTTGAGTATTTAAGTGAGCCTCGCTCCACCCTCCCTCTGGGGAATCTAAAACGAGAAGTCCATTTGACATTCAGTCACACACCATAGCTCGTTGGCACGTACCTTAGTGTATAAAAAAGGGTACGCTCACTTGGTCGCTCGAACCCTTGAGTGGGGAGACCTAGTTGTGGGCCATCCTTCGCCGGTAAGAGCCTTTGTCTACACTTTTGCGAACCCACACGTAGACCGGGGTTGTATGACCTATAGCAACTATTTCCTTGTGTTTGTGGGCCATCATCATTTGGATGCAGTTGGACTTCTTGTCAGAAATGCGAACTTGTTGGGCCATTTAAACTGGGACGAGTTCGTATCCTATGACAATTGGGCCAAAAGCTTCTGAAATGTCGATGGGCCGCTCTGTAGAAATTATTGCTTTATGACTGGATTATCTATTATATGCTTGTGTTTGGGAACATTGTCATTTGGATCCATTCGGACCTTTTGTCATGAGATATGGGCTTGTTAGGCCATTTAAACTGGGACAAGAACGCATCTTATGATGATTGGGCCAAAAGCTTCTAAAACGCCAATGGGCCATTATATGTTTGTGTTTAGGAACGTTATCATTTGGATACAGTTGGACTTCTTGCCATAAGATGTGAACTTGTTGGGCCATTTAAACTGGGACGAGTTCACTCCTATGACAGTTAGCCCAAAAGCTTCTAAAATGATGATGGGCCGATTTGTGTGAAAATTTTAATGAGTTGATGTATCTCTTGTATCGCATGCATCTCATGTATCACATGCACCTCATGAATACATGCATCATGTTAACCCCCTTTTTGTCTTGAAAGCCATCATAGATACCCGTTGGTTATGGAAGATGACAGACTTGTCAAAAGACCAAGCAGCCACCAAGAGTACCGGCAGAAGACCTAACCCAACGGGATAGGAAACTCATTCATGCATGCATGCATACACGTCACTTTGATGGCATTCACGTCACCGATCTATTTAGATCAGACCTCCGCATGTTCATTGGGTGTGGACTGATGCTCATGATATCCAATGCGTATCAAGATAGAATATGTCAGTCCTGTGTACAGGGCATAGGTATCCTACACATGTTTGTGATCTAGTAAATCCATGACCGTGGTATAACTTCGGAAGCAAGTTCTGAGTGTTATTTAGAGATCGTAAATTTGAAAGTCGACTATATTATACCATAAGGATTTGACGTTCTTATCTATATCTCAGGTATAATACTGATAGTCTGTGACGGAGGGATTATACGTATGCAATGACCTCGACTTGCATAGTTTAGCGAGATTATCTGTGGTCGTCATAATTCATGAGTGGGTGAATTATGGACACGAAATTAGATTTTGTGACGGATAAACCTAAACTTAGAGAGTCCCACTATATGAAGTGTACTCGTTGAGCACTTGGGCAATGCATTATGAATAATATAGATTATTCATAATACTTCATCGGATTAAATGAGTTAATTCGAATCGTTTAAACGGTTAAACAAAAACACATTCTTTAGGAAAATTTGGTCAATTAATAATTAATGTGTATTTGTATTTGATACAAAATTTGATTTGATACATATTAATTAAGTGTCAAATAAGACTTTGACACATGCCATTAATATATGTATTTATTATTTAATGTAAATAAAAATACATATATAATAATAATTATATTAATTAATTATTTAGATATTTAAATGTTAAATATTTGAATAATTAAATAATATTCATATTATATAAATGTTATGCAATATGTTTAATTATTATTGATAATGTGGCATGTTTTAATTAAGCTTAATGTGTGCAAATTTGATTTGCTAACATAAAGCTTGTTTTTAATTTAATAAAATCAATAGCAAAAATGACCAAAATGCCCTCACAAAGTCGGTCAAGCCTTGTCTAAATTAGAAAAAAATATTTTTTTTTCATTCAAGCTTACGCATGGCCGAAATATATCTTCCAAATATTCTCTCAAATTTGCTTGATGATTCAAGGAAGAAAAGTGAAGAAAATCAAGAAAAGGCTTTAGGAAATTAAGAGATTAATGGTAATATTCAATATCAATAAGCTTAGAAAGCATGTTTCATGTTCTTGATTATCTAGAGACATTCTAGGGTTTCTACTTTTCTTTTGAATTTGGGGTTTTTTAATTTGGAGGATGGAATTGAAGGCTTGGTGCATGTGTGGAGTATATTTGAATGATATTATTGTAATATTGGTTCAATTTGATCATTTGATGATATGTTGTCATTCTAGAGTGTTATGACCACTCTTATAATGTCTAGAATTGTTCTTGGGTACTTCATTGGTAGTGGCTTGGATTGGTGTTAGTATTAATATGACTAATATTGAGAAAGTTTGATTAAAGCATGAAAAATTGATAATTTTTGTTACAAAATCAGATCTGGAAAAACTGGGTTTATTGTCATGAAAATTATGTCATATAAATGTATTGGATGTGTTTTGGGTGCTGGAACAATTGCCGGAAACTGTTTCGGAGTTGAAATATACGAAAACGGTGAAAAACGGCGTTACCGGGTGATGGCTGCCCAAACAGTGAATTGGTCATTGTTCAAGCAGCCCTTGAACTGCCCTAGTGCTGTTGGGGCAGACTTGGGCAGCCCCAATGTGCATTAGGTAGTTGGTTCGGTCAAAAACGCGTTTTATGTCATTTTACGGAGAAATATTTTCGTAAAAGTTTCTTGATATTTCTTAACTATTTATGTCGCTATTTGATATTGAATAAATATGTTTAGGTGAAATATGAATAAATTATTCATATTGGGTATTGAATAATTTATTCGGTAATTTAAAATGTTTTAAAATTACGATTTCACCCGAACCCCGTGCTTCCGCTGCGCCTACGCCAAAACTCCAACAAAAATGGTATCAGAGCAGGTCTGATCCTTCATCCATTACATTTTTCATGCTTGATATATGATATATAATCCAATTTTGATGTTTGCACATGCATGTAATTTAGATATTTCTTGAGTTTTCGGTTCTACACTAACAGGAAATTTAATGGTTAAATTAAGTTATGTTTTTTAAGGTAGAATTGAACTGTTTGGAAATTGATCTAGATTAAATTCTGCATTTGATGTATAGCATTTTCTTTATTGAGGAATATCCCCGCTTAAATAAGGCAGTGAAGTGACATATATTGGATGTATATTTCTTGGTCTGTCTTGTCAATACGGTTTATGGGTATCTTTCGATGGCTGCATCCGAGATTGTGCCAAAGCAGTGAGGTTGTAGTTAATAGAATTTTAGCGATGCCGGATGTATATTTGATACTAGATAAATTCAAGTGAAAGTGAAAATCTTGAACGTGCCAAAGCAGTCAGGACTACATCGGTAGCTTGAGTTTGTCATTGGCAAGTGAAGCCTTGATACGCCCCCTTGTGAACGTGCCAAAGCTATCATAACGAAAATGGTCATGACCAAAATCAGGAGTCACAATGAGTGTGATTGACAATGAGTTGTCTACCTAATGAATATACGTAGGCGAGATCGTGCCAAAGCTGTGAGTCGAAATATATTCATGGGGTCCACCTCTCATTATGGAATTCGATTTAATTATTGAATTCCCATTTTCCGTTGGGGATTACGGTATTACGTAAAGTAATGGGAGACACTTCTGGGTTAAAAAAATCCATAACTAAAGCAGTGTGTAATATTATAGAAATTGCAGCTTATTTGTTTTCCTTTATTCTATATTGTTAATAGAATTATACTTCTAATCCACTGCATGCATATTATTTGAATATGTTTTCTGACTTCACTTATGGTTGTGTATTTCTATAATAGGTTCTAGAATGTTAGTAGACTTGGATATTGTTAGATTAGTCAGAACCATCGGGAACTGTTGTTTCGATTTTCTTGAAAATCAAGATGGTTAGTGACTTAATTACTAAGTCACGATAAGTAATCTAAAAATCCATAACCATCGCGGATAGTTTCTTGTGCGGTAAGAATTGACGTGAATTCGTTCATGTCTCGAGATTCTTTACTGACATTAAGAAAACTCCATTAGGTATTTGTTTATCTTATAATAACATTTGTTGGCTTTAGTGACTTTTAGAAGTCACGTGTTTGACACAGTTTGCTAATCAATTATTTGCAATTGTTGTGAATAATTGAAGGCAAATTATAAAGCTAAAGAAAGGAGATGTGTATAGTTGTGTATAGAGAATATCGATTCTCACAATACGACAACTGTAGGTATTGGATACCAGATCTCCCATCTAGTTATTTAAAATAATGTTTAATGATTATTTAAAATAATTATTCAATTAGTGCGACTAGAGACAAGTTTTCTCAGAATCTACAATAGATCACTGAGTAGTCTCTGATATATTTGATATAGAGTTTTATATATGATATAAAACTAAGAGACTTGTGAGATACTCCCATTAGTCGTGCATTAGATATGATCTAATAAATGACAGCAAAACTATCTGTATGACAGTTAGCATAATTGTTTGACAATTAATGTGTCTCTTGTATATAGTATTTATCTTTCGTAAATGACGATTCCTTAGTAGAAAGAAAAAATGATTAGCATGTCTAATCAATCTTATGCATTATATGATGATGGCATAATAAATATTGTATTATATACGATTAAAGATATCAATTTAATTGAAATTGTTACAAGTTATTTTGATATGATGCATACTATAGGATGTGTCTTGAAACATGTTCTTTATTATCCTTGAGATATTAAGAACGAGTTTCTTATTCATGGAGAATATAATTCGCAACCATTAGGGTCAGATTAGTTTTGAGACTAATTATGACGTCAGATGGTCTACGTTATATAAAGTCAGAAAAGATGCAGTGGGAGTGTCACGGATGATTCTACTGTATTAGTGGAATTAGTTATAACTTATGAAGTATTGACTTATGAAGTTGCATAATGACATTATATATTAGAAGTTTTGATATTAATGTTGTGTTTGCGGTTGTCTGCATAGTATTTGGATTTGATCCTTAAATAAATAGACAACTCAATAACTATAGCACAATAATGATATCACATCTGAGTCATATTGATGTAGAACTTGGGTTCTACAAAATATGAATGATGTTGGCTAAGGAAAACAATTGGGTTTGTTGGACAGACTCAATTTGTAATAGCAGGCTTACTTGTTGTTGTCCACCTCTTGAGTGCTAGGTGAGCCCTTGAGAGCCATGAGTATGTGATACACATTGAGATGTGTATATGATACCGTGGATTGGCACTAGAGCAAGTGGGAGAAATTTTTATGGTTGGAGCTCGGAGTGCTAATCCGGATCGTATTTATGTCTGATTCATGAATACAATCAATGCATTTGTTCCATAATATTACTTATTTAATGGTAGCACCTCTTGTCTTTTATATTCATATTTGATCTAATTATGATTAGATTAAAACTAAATCTGGTTTAGTGATACATGTATATTAGACAAAGACCCTAGGATTTACAATGTAGTGCGCAGTTACAACGTAATTTGTAATTGACATTGGGAAGCGTCAATATAAGTTGTATATCCTTAAATAAAGTTTCTGGTCAAGATTTACTAACACCGATCGGTTAGTAAAATCCGCTGAGATTAGTACATGTCGTATATTGTGACTTGGTCCGATGAGTTATCCCAATGAACCATGACTCTGAGGAGACTCGTATATACATGTAGGCGTTTATTTGATAAACACTGAACGACTCACTGAAGTTTTCCTAATAGATGGTACACCAACGTCAATAGGAGTCTTCTCGAGTTGAGCGAGCATAGTGGTCCTTCGACTTGAGATACCACAGTGGATATATGAGTTATCCTCCACACTTTGATGATAGTCACGTCACTGATCTATGTAGATCAGACCTCATCCTGTTCGTTGGGTGTGGACTGATGCTTATGATATCTAGTGTGTATCAAGATAGAATCTATCAGTCATTTGTACAGGGCATAGGTATCCTGCATGTGTTTGCGATCTAGTAAATCCATGGCAGTGTTATAACTTCAGAAGCAAGTTCCAAGTGTTATTTAGAGATCCTAAATTTGAAAGTCGACTATATTATACCATAAGGATTTGACGTTCTTATCTATATCCCAGGTATAATATGGATAGCCCGTGACGGATGGATTATACGTATGCAATGACCTCGACTTGCATAGTTTAGCGAGATTATATGTGGTCGTCATAATTCATGAGTGGGTGAATTATGGACACGAAATTAGATTTCGTGACGGATAAACCTAAACTTAGAGAGTCCCACTATATGAAGTGTACTCGTTAAGCACTTGGGAAACGCATTATGAATAATATAGATTATTCATAATACTTCATCGGATTAAATGAGTTAATTCGAATCTTTTAAACGGTTAAACGAAAACTCATGCTTTAGGGAATTTTGGTCAATTAATAATTAATATGTATTTGTATTTGATACAAAATTTGATTTGATACATATTAATTAATTGTCAAATGAGACTTTGACACATGTATTAATATATGTATTTATTATTTAATTTAAATAAAAATACATATATAATAATAATTATATTAATTAATTATTTAGATATTTAAATGTTAAATATTTGAATAATTAAATAATATCCATATTATATAAATGTTATGCCATATATTTAATTATTATTGATACATGTGGCATGTTTTAATTAAGCTTAATGTGTGCAAATTTGATTTGCTAACAAAAAGCTTGTTTTTAATTTAATGAAATTAAATAGCAAAAATGATCAAAATGCCCTCACAAAGTCGGTCAAGCCTTGTCTAAATTAGAAAATTTTATTTTCTTTTTCATTCAAGCTTACCCATGGCCGAAATACATCTTCCAAATATTCTCTCAAATTTGCTTGATGATTCAAGGAAGAAAAGTGAATAAAATCAAGAAAAGGCTTTAGGAAATTAAGAGATTAAAGGTAATCTTCAATATCCATAAGCTTAGAAAGCATGTTTCATGTTCTTGATTATCTAGAGACATTCTAGGGTTTCTACTTTTCTTTAGAATTTGGGGTTTTTTGATTTGGAGGATGGAATTGAAGGCTTGGTGCATATGTGAAGTAGATTTAAATGATATTATTGTAATATTGGTTCAATTTGATCATTTGATGATATGTTGTCATTCTAGAGTGTTATGACCACTCTTGTAATGCCTAGAATTGTTCTTGGGTGCTTCATTGGTGGTGGATTGGATTGGATTGGTGTTAGTATTAATATGATTAATATTAAGAAAGTTGGATTAAAGCATGAAAAATTGATAATTTTTGTTACAAAATCAGATCTGGAAAAACTGGGTTTATTGTGATGAAAATTATGTCATATAAATGTATTGGATGTGTTTTGGGTGTTGGAACAATTTTCGGAAACTGTTTCGGAGTTGAAATATACGAAAACGGTGAAAAACGGCGTTACCAAGTGACTTTTGAGCCAATCGGGTGACGGCTACCCAAACAGTGAATTGGTCACTGTTCAGGCAGCCCATGAATTGCCCTAGTATTGTTGGGGCTGACCTCGGCAGCCCCCATGTGCATTGGGTAGTCGGTTCGGTCAAAAACGCGTTTTATGCCATTTTCGGAGAAATATTTTCGTAAAAGTTTCGTGATATTTCTTAACTATTTATGTCGTTATTTGATATCGAATAAATATGTTTAGGTGAAATATGAATAAATTATTCATATTGAATATTAAATAATTTATTCGGTAATTTAAAAGGTTTTAAAATTACGATTTCACCTGAACAGCGAGCTTCCGCTGCGCCCGCGCCAAAACTCCAACATCTTGTATCCTAATGTGCTTAGGATACTCAAAAAATCATTTCAAATCATACTTAATCAATCAATAATACTTTCCATGATTTTCCAAGCTTGTTAAGGAAAAAAACCCTCTACAAATATACATTCTAATTAGAACTTAATTAATTAGGTTGTTAGCCCATTAAATTAAGACTCATAAATTAAATATTATTTTGAGATTTTAATTAATTTGATTTAATGAATCAATTAACAATTAATCAATTAATTAGTTTATATTTAATAAATAAATAATTAAATTTATATTTATATTTAAATAAATATCTAATACTTATTTAAATAATAAATCCAAATTAATATTTCATTAAATATATTTTAATATTATTAAAATATCAATATTCTAATATCACATATTAGAAAATTAATTTAAATTGAAAAAAAAAATTCCAAAAAAACCTCAAAATCTTTTCATTAACTCTGTAATGATCAACATCCTTTAAATTTATTTTATTTTTGAAGACTATATGAAGTGTGAATGTCATAGGTTCATTATCGAGTGGTAGTGGGAAAATATTGTCATAGGTCTATTATCGAGTGATAGTGGGAAAATATTAACTACTTTATATTTCATCTTATGACATCCGACAGACCATGAGTAAACACCTAGCAGTATACCATCTCCCCTAGCCGATGAATGAAGTGGGAAAATATATGAACCTGAAAAAATACATTTCGAACATGTTATCTCAATCCTTCCGATTTTAAATTCCTTATCAAACACGAACCATGGACTGGTCAAGTCTGTAATGTCTGATATTACTTTAAACTTTATATATATGGAATTGACATCTATTGGATATCATGCTTTGGCCAAAGACTTCTCCATATATAGTTTCTCTAGAACATCTCTAGCTTTCATTATCAAAATCATCGGATCTCATCTAGATTCATATTTGACCTCGTACGCTAGTCATTCAAAACCATCCAATACTTTTCATAAGATGTGGCTAGTCAAATGATATCGTATTAGTGAATCATGATAACTTTCATACAAGTCAGAATCGTATCACAGGTCAAAGGCCATGATTACACTAATGTATTATAGCAATAATCAATAACCTGAGATAACATTATCATGTGATCAATTGTTTGTGTAGTCGTGTTTGATGTTTCACTCTTCTAATGAATCACCAACTGTTTATGTCATTATGATATAAGATTCATTATCCATTCTATTAACATCTAATATTAATCTTAGACGACATACAATAGTATTGGTCCTAATATATTATTGCCATGTACAATAATCATTTTACCAATAACATATTTTAAGACTTATTGATGAGTGGTAATTATATCATTATTTCTCACTCATTTAACCTAATATTTTGTATAGTTTCTTGAGTTTTGTGAATATTTTGATGTGTTTTGTGTTATTTTGTAGATAACTAAAGTTTCAGGACTCTCTGGAGGTGATTTGGGCCAAAACAGTGAAAATTGGACGAAAATGGCAAAATGGTCATTTAGCGCTTCGCGATGCGCAAGCCTATGGCGTCGCGACGCCTAACATGCGCCGAACAGTGCTAACGTGCGCCGGGTCCACAAGTCAGAATTTGAGAAAGTTTGACTTTGCTAACGTGCGACTTGCCACGTGTCACCATCACAGCCGATCTGCTAACGTGCGTCGTGTCACTTGTCATCATCCTACGGTGCTGACAGTCACCATCGCCATGTGTCGCCACGTGTCACTCCCTGTCATCCACTCATCGTCCACATCACCGGTTGACCGAGTCAAAATGCCACATCATTGCCACGTCATCATCAACCAATCACAGCGTGCCACGTGTCGCAATTCTATGGTGCCGACAGTCACTTTGCCACGTGTCGCCACGTCAGCATCAATTATTGGCTCACTTATCCGAAATCGACACGTGGCGGATAAGAATCTGAACCGACCAATCAGAAGCCGCCACATGTCACAATAATTCAGCTCCAACCACCTTGCCACGTGTCACCTTATCACCTTATCCAGAATCACCACGTGTCATCACCTCAGCATGCCACGACCAAAAAGCCCTTGGCGTCGCGACGCTGGAAGCCCATCCGCGCCTATAAATTCAACTCGATTTCAGAATTCAAATCATGCCTTCCTTGAGTTTTGTAAGGACTCTAAGGATTGCATCTTGTGTGTTTTAGTTTTTGTAATTTTAATTTAGCATTTTTACTTTTAGTATTTTTAATTATGCACTTTTACTTTTTGTAATAAAATTTTATTTACTTTTTACTTTATGTTTTGTAGTTAATTTACCGCTGGGGTAAAAGGTGAAACACTTAATATAATTATCTAGGTAAATCTCACTTAATTATAATTTATAAATTATAATTTAACCGGATTAATTTATGGCAGACTTTATTACCGCCTATATGGTCGGTCTAAATATAAATTACTTTACCGCCTATATGGCTGGTCTTTATGTGACAGATAATTACCGCCTATATGGCTGGTGTAATTGGACTAAATGGATTACCGCCTATATAGCTGGTTTTAAATGTTTAATATTATTAATTCCTGAGAAAGCAGAACAGAAAATAATTTATATATTATAATAAGTGAGATTCCTAGATAAGAAATATTAAATGTGGATCCTCTAACCCCAGCATTTTATTTTATTCTAGGGAAGTGATGAAACACAATATTACTATGCTTAATAATTGATTTAATTATTTATTGGGTAATTCTTTAGTTTGTTTATTGAGTCTTAAGCTTAATGCTTCTTGTTGTCTGATCATCAATAAGATTGATGTGGTAAAATTAAAATGAACTAGACATAGGAATTTTAGGTTTCAGCCTTAGATTCTATAGTCTACGATCTTCCTTGAGGATAGATAACCCTTTAATAGATTTCCTTACAGGATAGACATATACCTGTCGGGCGGGGGTAGCCATAATTGGAACTTAATCTTAATGAATCCAGGTAATTTGGTTAACATAGACATATGATTCAATTGGGTTATACTGGGTATTTGCGTCTGACCATCGACAAAGGCTTTTGCATATTTTCTTGTTCCAGGTTAGCAAACTGATTTATTACACATAAATAAGAGAATCAATTCATCTTTATATTAATATTGTGTGGAGTCACGACCCTAGATCCTTGAGTCTTTTCTTTTATTTTCCTTAGTATTTTCTTTTGAGTCTGTTTTTATTTTAATTAGCAAATCCACATTCAACCAACCAAAAGCAATCAATTCCCTTCTCCCTATAATTAGATACCTGTAAATAAATAGTATTAATAATTAATAACAACAGTAGGAATTAAGTCCTCGTGGGATCGATATTTTTATACTACTTGAACGATACACGCGCTTGCGTTATACGTGTGTGTTTATGCCGGTCACTTATTCCTATAAATATCGTTGACTCTCATGATCTCAAACTCCTTTGGGATAACGATGCTAGTTTGACATAAGTCTCGGGATAGACACATATAATATAGATAGATATAAACAATGTGTAAAATAACAATTGCCTATATTATTAATAATAATATTTATTACAAGAAAATTTATTATTTACCCTTAAACCTATAATTATAATTGGTTTTAGGGCATACTTTCTAACAAAGTACAATGCATCTAGGAATGAATTTGATTATGTGTGTGCACAATGTATTGAGCATTCGTTAGATATCTCTTCATATTATGTGTTTGCCTTCTATTTAATTATTTGAGGGAAAATAAATTTCTAAGCTCTTCTCTGTCAATGCTCTTTCTTGAGTTGCCGATGCAACCAACGCCACGTGTTTACCATCCATTTTATTTAATATTTTGTATAGTTTCTTGAGTTTTGTGAATATTTTGATGTGTTTTGTGTTTTGTAGATAAATAAAATAACAAGACTCTCTGGAAGCAATTCGGGGCTAAAAGATCGAAAAATAAACAAAAGGGCAAAAATGTAAATTTTATGCTAAAATGCGCCATTTACTAAAATGTGCCGTCTGCTAAAATGCGCCGACTGCTAATGTGCGCCTAACACGTGTCAAAATCACATCAGACTTGCTAACACACGCACTTGCTAACATGCTCCTGCCACGTGTCAACATCACAGCAATCTTGCTAACGTGCGCCGGACACGTGTCATCATCTCATGCTGCCGAATATCCAAATCATTGATGACGTCAGCGTCGCGACGCGACAAGCATTCGGCATCGCGACGCCGAACCAATAATTATGTTGCCGACGCAACCAACGCCACGTGTCACGATCTCGTTTAATCAATGGCGAGTCGCGACGCGTAAGGTGGTTTGTGTCGCGATGCGCAGAGCATATTTTTACCTATAAATTGAAGCTGAAATTAGAAGGAAAATTAATACCTTCTTCTGGGGAATTCCTTAATAATACTAAGAATATTGTATCTTACTTGTTTATTTACATCTTTCTGTAATTAATTTTTATTTTACGCAATAGTTCTTTCTTTACTTTACTTTTCTCTCTTTATTTTACTTTTCAGTCTGAGTAGGTAACTCTCTTCTGCTGGGGTTAAGGGTAAAGCTTTTATTACTAATATTTAGATTAATCTCCCTTAATTATAATATATAAACTATTTAAAACCTGACTTAATGGGATACCGCATTTATGGTCAGTTGGAATTAATCATAAATTTGACTTAATCAGGATACCGCCTATATGGTCGGTTGGTAATGTCATGCAAAGTTAATATATTATAATAAAGGAGATATCTAAAATAGAAGTAATAAAAGAGGATCCTCTAACCCCGAGCATTTTCTTTATTGTTTATTTTACCTTTTTTTTTTTATTTCCAAGCTTTTATTTTATGTCATTTTCTTTATTTAAGCTTTTACTAGTCCTAGATATGTGTCGTAACTAAACATGTTATCTGGGGTTGTGATGAATTCTAATATCACCGATTTATAAAGGCTTATTTTATGTTTTGGGTAATATAAAAGATTATTTATTAAGTCTTAAGTTTAATGCTTCTTGTTAACTGGCCATTAATAAGATTGATCTGGTAAACTTAAAATGAACTTGACGAAGGGATTTTAGGTTTCAGCCTTAGACTTAATAGCCCACGATTTCCCTTAAGGATTAGATACCCCTTAATAGATTTCCTTCCAGGATAGACATATACCTGTCGGGCGGGGGTAACCACAATTAGAACTTAAACTTAATGAATTTAGGTAACTTGGTTGACATAGACATATGATTAATTGGGTTATTTGAGTATTTGCATCAGACCATCGACAGAGGCTTTTGCATAATTTCGTGTTCCAGGTTAATAAACCAATATATTGTACAAACATGAGATAACCACTTCATCTTTAAAAGATATTGGAAGAATTCACAACCTTAGATAGTTTAATAATATTGAATTTTCCTTTCATTTGCTTTCACACTGTTTTATTTACTAGTTTTAGTTTAAAATCATCATCCAATCAAACAACCAATCTATTAGAAACTCGTAAACATTTGGCTTTATAAATTAATAGCTTAGGTATTAAGTCCTCGTGGGATCGATACTTTTTATACTACTTGAGCGATAAGTGCGCTTGCGTTACGTGAGTGGTTTCACCGATCAAATTTTTGACGCTGTTGACGGGGACTTATTTATCTTTCACTATTAATTTTGGAGTTAGATTCTTTTACCTGTGTCTAATTTGTTTTTACTTATTATTTTTATTTACTTGTGTTTTAGGTTCTCAGACACTACATGAGAAGAACCATAAGCTTTGAAATCAGTCCGCTTGACCCAGAGATTGAAAGAACCATCAGACAGTTGAGAAAAGGAAAGGCGAGAAGGCCAAGAAGCCCTGATCAACATGGAACCTGAACCTTTGGAGGTTGCACCACCAATTCCCATTCGAGACAGAACTATTCTGGTGGTTGACGGCTTCATTTTATGCATTGTACTTCCTCCATTACCATCAAATGCATGTGACATCAAAACATGCATTCAGATGATACAACAGTCAGTTCAGTTTGGGGGAAATGCAACTGAAGATCCTAATGCCCACATCAGCAACTTCCATGTAGAATTTTAACCTTTAATAATCATTTTAGATGTAGAATTTCAGCTAACCATGTATTGTTTTCTAACTTCTTCTTCTACTTCTTAGACATTTAGGACAATGTCTTAATTAGGTTTGGGAGAGGGAAATAATTTACTAGTATCTTGTTTTTATTGTGTTGTTTTTATTTGATTTTTAGTCAAAATTTTTAAAAAAATAAAAATAAAATTTTTTTAAAAAAATAAATAAATAAAATAATAAAAAATAAAAAAATATTTTTTGTTTTTGTATTTTTTTTTAACTTGACTAATCAGGTGAAATTGGTGTGAGATAGCTGTGAAATGAATTTACACTCCTGAGACGTATCTCAACCTATTTCGTAACAAGTTAATTTTTGTTTATTTCTTTTTGAATTATTTAATTGTGAATTCTCCATAATATTGACTAAAATAGATCTTCATATGCTCAGTCGATAGATATTATCAACATGCATGGTAACATACGGCCATAAGTTGTATTTGAAAAGTTTGTAATATTCAGTATTCTAGATTAATTGGAGGAAGCATCTAAAAAAAGAGAAAAGAAAAAAATTAACATTTGAGATCCGAGTAATTAAGTCTGTATGAGTGTTTTAATACCTAGTGCCCTAAAACCAACTGGTTTGGGAGTCACTGACCCAAAGCTCACTACATGGATTAAAGATGTTATATAAAAAATAGATATCTGAAATCCGAGTAATTAAGTCTATAAGGGTGTCTTAACACCTAGTACCCTAAAGCTAATTGGCTTGTGAGTCAATGACCCAAAGCTCGCTAGATGAATTAAAGATATTGTAAATAAAAAAAAATATTACATTGCTTAAAATGGTGTGAATTCTGATATAACTTTAGGACAAAAATATTACTCTTTTTTCAACTACACTTATGAATATTGTGGGCATAATGAGTTGATTACTACTTTGTTGGTTGTGTATATGAAGAATGGTAAAAATAATCAGAGAATTTACTTATTTGGTTGTTTAGAAAGAAAGAAAACAACTACTAACTTGGATAAGAAGTCTAACTTGTCTAGTCACTAACTTGTTTATTCTATTTTCTCTTGTCTTTTTTCTTTTGTGTGCATTAGATTGACGTTTGTGGGTATCGTCAATATAAGCCCTCACGAGACTTCAACTCGTCCACTAGGGACACCTAGGGGTTTAAAGGCTTGTTGCATACGCTAAGTGCAACCGTGATCCCTACGAAAGTGGCTTAGTTTAATTTATTTTAAAGTTATTTATTGCATTTTATGATATTGTTTTACTCGAGGACTAGCAAAATGTTAGGTTTGAGGGTGTGATAAGCTGTAAATATATCAGTATTTACCGTCCCTTTTACTTAATATTTTGTATAGTTTCTTGAGTTTTGTGAATATTTTGATATGTTTTATGTTATTTTGTAGATAAATAAAATAACAGGACTCTCTGGAAGCAATTCGGGGCTAAAACATCGAAAAATGAACAAAAATGGTAAAAATATAAATTTCCTGCTAAAATGCGCTGTTTATTAAAATACGTCGTCTGCTAAAATACGTTGACTGCTAACGTGCACCTGACACATGTCAAAATCATAGCAGACTTGCTAACATGCGCACTTGCTAACATGCGCCTGCCACGAGTCAACATCACAATAATCTTGCTAACGTGCGCCGGACACGTGTCATCATCTCATGCTGCCGACTATCCACGTCATTGATGACGTCGGCGTCGCGATGCGCCAAGCATTCTGCGTCGCGACACCGAACCAATAATTTATTGCCGACGCCACGTGTCACGATCTCGTTTAATCAATGGCGTGTCGTGACGCGCAAGGTGGTTTACGTCGCGACGCGCATAGCAGATTTTTACCTATAAATTAAAGCTGAAATCAGAAGGAAAATTCATACATTCTTCTAAGGAATTCCTTAAGAATACTAAGAAGATTGTATCTTGCTTATTTATTTACATTTTTTGTAATTAATTTTTTATTTTACGCAATAGTTCTTTCTTTACTTTACTTTTCTGTCTTTATTTTACTTTTCAGTATGAGTAGGTAACTCCCTTCTGCTAGGGTTAAGGGTAAAGCTTTTATTACTAATATTTAGATTAATTTTCCTTAATTATAATATATAAACTATTTAAAACCTCACTTAATGGGATGCCGCCTTTATGGTCGGTTGGACTTAATAAAATTGATTTTAACCTGACTAAATTGGATACCGCCTTTATGGTCGGTTGGAATTAATCATAAATTTGACTTAATCAAGATACCGCCTATATGGTCGGTTGGTAATGTCATGCAAAGTTAATATATTATAATAAGGGAGATATATAAAATATAAGTAATAAAAGTGGATCCTCTAACCCCCAACATTTTCTTTATTGTTTATTTTACCTTTTTTAAAATTTCCAAGCTTTTACTTTATGTCATTTTCTTTATTTAAGATTTTACTAGTCCTAGATATGTTTTGTAACTAAACCCGTTGTCTGGGGTTGTGATGAATTCCAATATCACCGGTTTATAAGGGGTTATTTTGTGTTTTGGGTAATATAAAAGTTTATTTATTAAGTCTTAAGTTTAATGCTTCTTGTTAACTGGCCATTAATAAGATTGATCTGGTAAACTTAAAATGAACTTGACGAAGGGATTTTAGGTTTCAGCCGTAGACTTAATAGCCCACGATTTCCCTTAAGGATTAGATACCCCTTAATAGATTTCCTTCCAGGATAGACATATACCTGCCGGGCGGGGGTAACCACAATTGGAAATTAATCTTAATGAATTCAGGTAACTTGGTTGACATAGACATATGATTAATTGAGTTATTTGGGTATTTGGCTTTTGTATAATTTCGTGTTCCAAGTTAATAAATCAATATATTGCACAAACATGAGATAACCACTTCATCTTTAAAAGATATTGGAAAAATTCACAACCCTAGATAGTTTAATAATATTGAATTTTCCTTTCATTTACTTTCACACTGTTTTATTTACTTGTTTTAGTTTAAAATCACCATCTAATCAAACAACCAATCTATTAGATACTCGTAAACATTTGGCTTCATAAATTAATAGCTTAGGTATTAAGTTCTCGTGGGATTGATACTTTTTATACTACTTGAGCGATACGTGCGCTTGCGTTAGGTGAGTGATTTCACTGATCACCTTACTTGATGGAAGTGTATGCATTTGATTATTTGTGCGTGCAATGTATTGAGCATTAGTTAAATACCTCTCCATATTATATGTGTTGACTGCTGATTTCGGTCTCAGGGGCAATAAGAGTTTTTTACTCCCGAGACAATCCTCATCCAACTGTGAATTTGTTTAGTTTATGGGAAACCAAAAGAAAATTTGGCAAAAGATAAGTAAATTCACCAACAACAAAGAGATTTAACGTGGTTCGGTGGATCAGATCCAACCTACATCCACGGGCACAGAACGGACGATGTTTTATTACCAAAATACGCTTTTCAGATCTGCTTCGTGTTTACAAGTCTAATTCTCTCTTGTTCTCTTCTCAACTCTTAACCCTACCTTACAAGCACACTTTCCCCTCCTATTTATAACAGCAAAGAAACAGTTTTCCTTTTTCCATAAGGATTCCTAGTTGAAACTACATTTACTTCCTTTATCCTATTAAGACACTGACTTATCAATTTTTCCCCATAAAAGTAGGATAACTTATCTTCTTATCCGTAAGAATATGATATCTTATCTTCTGGAGCGTATCCCGCCATATTCCCGGTCTTCATGAGGTCGGTCACAATGGTCTTTTGAACTGAGAATGCTGCTATCGATCTGATAATGTCTGTCCACCCGAGCTTAATTGGTCGGTCACTGATCACCAAGTGCTCGGCCCCTTACCGTTGACGTATGAAACATCGAATGATCGGGTCGGCATTAGTGGTCTCGATCAAGAAGGGAGTTACCCTTTTACCCCTGCCGTACTGCTTAAATATCATAGTGCTTAAAAATACCATCAACATCTATCTCCTAGTTCTCGTAACAATGAGTTTGCGAATTGATGCCGGGAACTATAAAAAAAATGGTGTGCCGATGAATCTGTCGGTGGTCACTCCAGGAACCGCAGAGAAAAATGCCTTGGCTGCAAATCTGGTCCTTCCTGCCACCTTCATGTGTTCAGTCAACGAGGATCCCGATCTCTACCTGTGGAGAAAATGCTTTGCCCTTATGCTGATGACAATCGACTCGGTAGGACGTAACCCGACCCCGAGCTGAGAATAACATTGGCTCTGGGGGAATGTCACCTCCCCAGACCAATAGAGGGCCGACCATGGGGGAGATGCCCCGATCCCATGCCGATGATAAGTCTCTCGGTGAGATGTATCCCGACCCCGAGCTGAAGAAAGACTCGGCTCTGGGGGAATATTACATCCCCAGTCCAAAGAAGTCGACTCGGTGGGACGTAACCCGACCCCGAGCTAAAATGTTACATCCCCAGTCCAAAGAAGCCGACTCGATGGGACGTAACCCGACCCCGAGCTGAATAAAGACTTGGCCCATCTTTCACTATGAAAAAATACCCCTCTTTCACTATGAATAAAGTCGATCACTTTGAAATAAAAAGGAGAGTTGTTTTCTTCTTCAAAAACCTTGCTGCCATCAACGTCCAAGCCCCTAAAAAAATGGGTTTACAAATTGGTTTGAAGAATCTATGGAAATTGAAGGAAAAATCAAAGAAAAAGCTAAGGATTTAGGGGATTTAAGGTAAGTCTTCAAAACCTTATGCTTGGAAATGTGATTTCTTGTTTCTTGATGATTTAGAAATATTCTAGGGTTCTTTCAAATTCTGAAAATTGGGGCTTTGTGGTTTGTTGGTTGTATTGGAAGCTTGTGATGCACGTGTGAAGTATATTGTGTGGAATTATTGTAATATTCACTCAATTTGTTCATTTGATGAATTGTTGTCATTCTAGAGTTGTTGATCCACTCTAAGATAGCCTAGAATTATTCAAGAGTTGTTCATGTGTGGTGGGACTCAATTGGTGTTGAGATTAATTGATTTAGTCTTAAAAATTGGATTTAAAGCATGTTTATTTGTAATTTTCGGTCTACGGATCAGAATCTGTAAACTGGAAATTATGGGATGTTTTTGATGTCTTATGAATGTTTTGGATGTGTTTTGGGAGTTGGAATAATTGCTGGAAAGTGTTTCCGACTTGAAATAAACGAAAACGGCCAAAAACGGCGTTACCGGGTGAATTTTGAGCCAACCGGGTGACGGCTGTCCAAACAATGAATTCATCACTGTTCGGGAAGCCCATGAACTACCCCGACACTATTGAAATTGACCTGGATAGTTTCCATAAGTGTCGGGTGGTCGGTTCGGTCAAAAATGTATTTTAGGCCATTTTGCGGAAAAAACGATTTTCGTAAAGTTTCGCGAAGTTTCAACTATGTTTATGTCAATATAAGATATTGAATAAATAGTTTTAGGTGAAATATGAATAAATTATTCATATTAGATATTGAATAATTTATTCGGTATTTTGAAAAGTTTTAAGATACGATTTCGCCTGAACCGCGCTTCCGCTGCGCCCCATCGCCCAAAACCCCAACACTGACACACCCCAGTAAATCCAACATGTGATCGGCAGGAGACGACTTAACCATTACTCTGAACCCTGACATGCACACTTGACTCACTGACTGACTGATTACATGCATGGTTGTTATGCAATCGTACAAACTTAACTTTCATACATAAAATCTAATTATAGCTCGCTGAACACATATATTCATATTAACTTATACTATACACAAACTAATACTTATAATCTATACAACACATGATTACATACAAGGACTAATGGCCTAACTTGACATGAACTAACATTTGGCCCGACTCTGACGATTGCAGCGCGTAATGACTGCTTTTGGGGTCTCGTCTCCTCCAAAGCTTGCCTCCACATGCATGCACCTGTAACTTGCAAAACAACTAGGAAGTGGGATGGGTCAGATCTTTTGAATGACCTGGTGAGTGAATAATGGGGTGCGAATAAAATAATCTACATTAAAATATATGAATAAGCTGAAACAAAGAACATGAGAGAACTGAAAAGCTAAGTTACAAGAACCTAAGCAATCAAATGAATTATTAAAACATGGATATTGGAAATTAAGATATGACTGAAAATCTAAAAACTTGACAACCTGACTGAACTTGGGAACATATGAACATGACTGAGGCTATTTTGACATGTTTGATCCTACTATGAGCTATATGAACTGGAAATTGACTCCTGAAAACTGACTTGCTAACATGACCTGAAACTAACATGAGTTGTGTGACATGCATCTTGACATGGCCTGAAAACATAACTGGTAACCTAGTGACTTGATACATGCACTGACAATGCATATCTTGGCCTGAAACTACATAAACTGATCATGAATACCTTGACCTAAAGCTACATGATCTAAACCTATATACATGAACTGGACATGCATGAGTTGAACCTGAAAGCTAAACTAAACATGCATATTTGGACGCTGAATACCTAAACTGAACATACATGAGATAAACATGAGTGTCTTTAAAAACATAGGATAAATGTTATAAAACTTAACCTCAAGGGGTTGCCTCGGAGGTAAAGACTTTGGACTTGAGTGATTTATTCTCTCTTAGGTTTAAGATTCGAATATCATTAAATGCATCTCTTTGGAGTCATGTCCAATAATGTAAAAAGTTAGTGACTTAATATGATCTGAGAAACTTCAGAAGGCACTCTTTCATTCCATGCACACATACACCATCCATACAGATCACATGATTTATCATACATACACATATACTCAAGCATACACAATAGTCAAGGCATCTAGAAACAGACAATCAAGATAGAACACACATATGAGCTGGCTCACACATACAATGCTCATAAGAGACTCATTACCTATTTTATAATAGGTATGAGATGAAGGTCGTCCGAACGGATTTCCTAACTAGCTCGGCTACTACACCATAAAATCATTAACCAATTAAACATACACGCATGGATACATATCACGTGTCACAAACTCATTACACGATTTCTCATACACAAAAATATACATGACAAACATTGCTTAATCATTTAGAATCATCACACACACTTATATAATATATATATATATATAGATATATATATTATATATATATATATCTATATATATATATATATATATATCAAACATATGAATATACTTATTACTTCGAATTCTGATACCATGACTTTTAAATCCTCACATTCTTTACTTATCAATCAACATTCACCATTCATATACGTATCCAATCAATCACGAACTTTCATAACTCGGAAAAGACTTAGCCTATACCAACTTAACCTATATACAGCTAAATCATATGCATGTTGGTCCTACGGACCGTGAACGAATTTTGCCTCTGGCCTCTGGGCACGTCAGAAACTCTCTTGTGCGCTCGAGGCTTAAGCCACTAATGGTAGGTGATATGCTTCCACATGTTAGAAGATTAATAACAAACCTATCCCAATGACGCACATCTACACATACTATTATAAATTCTAAAGTCATAACTTATTTCCTTTACCGATCCTTTATACCCAAATCATACATATCCAATCATATCATACATATACAAATACACGTTCATATGCTTATACATATGCTTATACATACTCATACATTTACATACACGAATACATATTAGTACCGATTCATATACTTCCATACATCCATACATACACATAAACATTAAGCTCATTTCATGTCTCACTTCTTATCATATCAATAACTAGGATCCATACATGTGGTAGTCGATTATTTTAGCCATACGTAATCTCAAACCTTGTTCTCAAGAATATCCTTTAACATACTCTTTAAACTAACATGTTAATTATATATATATATATATATATATATATATATCGTCGGAAATCTGAGATCGAGATCTACAACTTTCACGTGAATAATTTTCCAAATTCGGACCAGAAGTGAGTCGAAACACAGATCAAAATATTCAGATGAATAGTACCGAGGGCATTCTAGTAAATTCCATAAGTTTATACATTTTTTCTTTTGAGGAATAGCCAAGTATAAAAAGGAACTATTCATATATCCAAAAAAAAAAGGAAGAAGAAACCATGATGGAGAAAGAAAAGAAGGAACGAGGAAGAAGAAGAAGAAGAGGAAGAAGGGAAGAAAAAATAAGAAAATTGAGAGAAGAAAAGAAGGAAAGAGAGAAGAGGAAGAGGCTAGAAAATTGGCAACCATGAAACCTTAAAGATGAGAAAATACACAAAGAAATGGTAAGGCAAATTTGACCCAAAATCTTGTATGTTGAGTATTGATGTTTTGATAATTTTAATAGTTAGTGATTTAGGTGTGATGATGAGTAAGTGGAAATAAGTATGAATAATATAAATGATGTTGAGTAGGAATCAAATTGGTATATTAAGTAATTAGGGGATTATGGATTTAAGAAATTTTAAGGATTGTTTTGGTTATGTTTATGATGGTGAATATAGAATTGTGGTATGAGAGTTGAATTAAGGAAGAAGAAAAGTGTGTTGGGCTTAAGGACATGAAGAAGATGGATTTCAGGCCTGGAATTGGCCCTATGTCGCGACGCGAATCACCGAACATCGGGACGTACGCGTTTTGGTAATTTATGAAGGTTTTTTCTGGGTCTCACGCGTCACGACGCACAAGAGATTTGCATCGCGACGCGAAAGGCAAAAATCTGGGCAACTCTCTGGATGATCCGCATCACGACACGTGCTGCCTTGCGTCGTGATACGTGATCAAATATAGCTCAAATCAGTTCAAGTCATCCCAGTTTCATCCGAATGAGTTTGGGGCTACCCTATAAGCCCCGTATAAACTCATATGCATTTATTACGTCATGATATGTATATGATACCCATAGAGTGATAATGCTTACTTGAATAAGAAAATTTTAGCCTAATTTCAAGTGCGTTTCTTAGTTCAATTCTAATTCAATTTATTCAATGTAGATCATCGCAGGAACCAGAGTTTTCTCAGCAAGCGAGAAATGCCAGCCAGTTTCCAAACTGTGAGTGGACCTCTTTTCTCAGACTGATTTTATTTAACAGTTTTTTTTTTCAATTCAGACTTACTTTTTAAAAGCATATAGGGCGCTAGACCGAAATTTTATTACATATGTTTTAGATTTAGTGATGATTCAAAATGATTATTTTTCAGCATGAGTTTTCAGTTATAAACGTTTTCAAACATGAGATTTGTGTTTTCAGGGGAATGGGGGAAAAACCCACCCCAGTAGGTAACTTGATACAGTTTTAAATTGACGGACGGAGAACATGTGCACATGTAGAGGACTGGGGGATGGTGATACGTAATTCCCAAGTCCTAGTTCAAAGCTAGGGGGACGTCGATACGTAATGCCCATAGACCCTAGTTTCAGAGCTTGGAGGGTAGCATAGATCCGCATCCCCAGTTCTAGTTCTGTGGCTTGGGGGACGACGATACGTAACACCCCAAGACCACCAGTTTCATGGACTGGAGTTACATGTTTTGGGGACGGCGATACGTAACGCCCCAAAGTCACGGTTTTGCATTTCTGGCTCCAGATAGGCGTATGGCGGGACGATGATATGTAACACCTCATACGTCAAGTTTTTCAGAAAAAGATCAGTTTTAAGATATCAGTTTTCCAGAAACTTGTTTCAAATTTTAAAAGAGGTTTTCAGACACAGATTTCAGGAAAGATAAGTTTTATGAGAGAATTCAGATGAGATTTCAGAAAAGAGTTTCCATACAAGTTATTTATGAATTGCAATTTTAGAATCAACTGTTTTCATATTAGTATTTCAGTTTTTATTTTTACATTGTCCACTCACTTAGATCGTACATCGATCTAACCCCCCACTCACAGTTTTCTGTACTTGCAGGTATTCTCGGAGGACAAGCTCAGGAGGATGGATACTGTTGCAGTCACTAGGTTATGGAGTCCACCAGTCTAAGTTAGAATAGTGAGAGTCCAGTCAGAGTCAGTCAGAAATCATGTATCAGTCTTTGGTTGTAAAAAGTAATTGTAAAAAGTAAAAGTTATTGAGTACAGTCATTATCGTTGAGTTGTATGAAATGATTTAAACTTGGGTTACGGTCCCATTTCAAAAATATTTAAATTAAGGAAAAAACAATTGTATTTGTTTATTGTTAGGAAGTCAGGGCTTATGGGGGTTAGTACGGCTACCCCCTGCCGGCCGGTAACATCTCCTAGATCATGGATGTTACAATATATATATATATATATATATATATATATATATATATATATATATATATATATATATATATATATATATTCGAACACAAATTCACCAATTTAAGTTCTCATCGCATGGTTTACTTACCTAGCTTCGCGACCTCTCCAAATCCTAGTCAAGTCTACCAAAACAAATGGTGAAATGCCGTTAGAATCGCAACTTATGAAATTCCCAACTAAGCTTTGACAAAGTTCCGGATCTTTTCGAAACAATCGAATCAAGTCCGATTTCAATATTTTCAGTTCCAGTAATCTTAAAAGATCATTATTAACTAACCCAAGTGTCAAGTTAATTTAAACCCTCCGTTTACGTGTATTTGGAAAATCTTTTGAAAAAGTTTCTGCAAACGCTACGGAAAGATCTCGAACCCTCCGAACCTACCCAGATTTATCCAAACATGTTCGTAATATCATAAATAATTCATAACTATCATCAAAACAAAAACATATATTTATACGCAAAAATACACTTTTATCGAAAACTTACAATTCTACGGATCGATCAAACTCGTTCCGTTTTCACTCGGATTCTACTGAATGCTCATATTCAATATACTAATACTCAAACAATTCAATTTATATCAATACTGCATTCTACGAAGCTACAGGATACATCCGAACATTTAACTATATACTTGAAATTTGTGGATTTTTACTGGAGGTCTTATCGAGATTTCGAGGGCATATACGGACTCCAAACAATCCCACGAACGCGCTGGAATCGACGGAATTCTGATTGGAGCTACTGTTCATTATGGGTCACTATTCATCCAAATCGTTCTTCCTCGTTTTACGTGCAACTGGACATATAACGGAAAATTTATCATTACCAACTTGTAGTACTCTCTGAGTGCTTCGATTTGACGGGTGGCTCGGGTCGTGAAACGAAGCGACGAGCCAGAATCAGGATACTAATAACTCGGGCATTTCCTTATCTCTCACCGCTTGCCGACGTCCTGGGGTTGCCGCCAGCCACCACTTGGTGGAGGGGTGTGATGAGTGGTAAATGTATCACTATTTTCCACTTATTTAACCTAATATTTTGTATAGTTTCTTCGTTTATGAATATTTTGATATGTTTTGTGGTATTTTGTAGATAAATAAGGTTTTAGGACTCTCCGGAAGCAATTCAGGGCCAAAACAGTGCAAACGGACAAAAAAATGCAAAACTGTCATTTGGGCATCGCGATCGCTAACGTGCGCCGGAGTATGCTAACGTGAGTCGAGACACGTGGACCAATCAGAGAAGTTTTGCTAAAATGCACTGGCTGTAAACGTGCGCCGAATCTGCTAACTTGCGCCTGCCACATGCTAACATCACAGCAAATCATGCTAAGCCAAACACGTGTCACCATCACATGCTGCCGACAATCCACATCGCCACGTCAGCACAATCATTCAACTGTCGCGCCGCCAAGACACGTGTCACCAGATCCGGTTTTTACGCCGCAATTCAAAAATTTGTCGCGACGCGCGAAGCAAATTTTTTCTATAAATAGAGGCGAAATTTCAGAATTGAATTCATACTTTATTTTATGTAATTCCTTAAGAATATAAGAAGATTGTATCTTGTTTTTATTTACAGCTTTCAGTAATTAATTTCGCATTAACACTTTCTTTTCTTTACTTTTCAGTCTTTACTTTCTGCAATTTACTTTTACGCAATAGTACTTTCTTTCTTTACTTTTCAATTTTTATTCAGTAATGAGGAGGTAACTCCCCCTTGCTGGGGTTAAAGGTAAAGCTTTTATTACTAATATTTAGATTAATCTCCCTTAATTATAATATTTAAACTATTTAAAACCTGACTTAATGAGGATACCGCCTTATGGTCGGTTGGTAATTATTGAAATTGGTTTTAACCTGACTTAATGAGGATACCGCCTGGTTGGTCGGTTGGTAATTGTTTATTAATTTGACTTAATCAGGATACCGCCTATATGGCTGGTTGGTAATATCACGCAAAGTTAATATATTATATTAAGGGAGATATCTAAAATAGTAGTGATAAAAGTGAATCCTTTAACCCCCAACATTTTCTTTTATTGTATTTTTACATTTTTAAATTTCCAGCATTTACTTTCCAGCATTTACTTTATTTAATTTTAGCATTTACTTTATGTTTTTTTATTTTATTTAAGCTTTTACTAGCCTTAGATATGTGTTGTAATTAAGTCTGTTAGCTGGGTTGTGATGAATTCCAATATCACCGGTTTATAAGGGGTTATTTTATAGTTTGGGTAATATAAAGGCTTACTTATTAAGTCTTAAGCTTAATGCTTCTTGTTAACTGGCCACTAATAAGATTGCTTTGGTAAACTTAAAATAAAATTGACAAAGGAATTTTAGATTTCAGCCTTAGACTTAATAGCCCACGATCTTCCTTGAGGATAGATAACCCTTTAATAGATTTCCTTACAGGATAATATATACCTGTCGGGTGGGGGTAGCTATAATTGGAACGTAATCTTAATGAATTCAGGTAACTTGGTTTACATAGACATATGATTAATTGGGTTACACTGGGTATTTGCATCCGACCATCGACAGAGGCTTTTGCAGAATTTCATGTTCCAGGTTAGTAAACTAATATATTACACAAATGTAAAATAACCAATTCATCTTTAAAAAGATATTAGAAAGATTCAAAACCCTGGATAGTTTATTAATATTGAATTTTCCTCAATCTACTTTCGCGCTATTTCTTTACGTGTTTAAATTTAAAGTCACCACCCAATCAAACAATCAATCCATTATGAAAAAAAGGAGGAACGTTTCAGAATTGATGTTATAGATAGTATCATCCAGGATACTGATGCAATTTCCATGGATAAACTTGAAATTTGCATCACCAACATGACTGACAGCGAGCTAGATGAAGAAATTCTGGAATGTATCAACTACCTTGACAAGCCATTCCGCTTCAAAATGAAACCACAGGTGGAAAGTCTGGAACTACCGAAGAAGGAGCGAATCAAGCATTCGATTGAAAAACCACCGCAGTTGGAGCTAAAGCTACTTCCGAGCCATCTCAGGTATGCATTCTTAGGAAATTCTTCTGAATTACCTGTGATTATTTCTTCTTCGCTAACATTGGAGCATGAAGAAAAGTTGCTAAGAGTGTTACGAGAACATAAGAAAGCCATTGGCTGGACTATAGCAGACATTCGAGGCATTAGTCCATCATTTTGCATGCATAAGATTCTGATGAACGACGAGTACAAACCCATTGTAGAACATCAACGGAGACTAAAACCAATAATGAAGGAGGTCGTGAAGAAAGAAATCATCAAATGGTTGGATGCCGGCATCATCTACCCCATCTCTGACAGCACTTGGGTGAGTCCTATATAGTGTGTGCCAAAGAAATGAGGAATTACTGTAGTCACAAATGAGAAGAACAAGCTAATTCCAACAAGAACGGTGACTGGATGGAGAATATGCATGGACTACAGGAAGCTGAATAAAGCAACAAGGAAAGATCATTTTCCGCTGCCATTCATTGATCAGATGCTAGACAGATTGGCGGGACATGAATTCTATTATTTTCTGGACGGATACTCTGGGGTACAATCAGATTGCCATCGCCCTAGAAGATCAGGAGAAAACCACTTTTATATGTCTGTATGGTACTTTTGCTTTCCGTAGGATGCCATTTGGACTATGTAATGCTCCTTCCACATTTCAACGTTGCATGATGGCCATCTTCTCGGACATGCTGGAAAAAAGTATGGAGG
>SKCR01036087.1:0-32316 GCA_019454045.1 Zanthoxylum bungeanum
GGCCTCGACCCCAAACTGAAACTAATGTGGGCCTCGCCCCCATACAGACACTAATATGGGCCTCGCCCCCAGACTGATACTGACATGGGCCTCACCCTAAAACTGATACTGATATCGGCCTCAACCCTGGGACTCATCCCCAAAACTATTACTCATATGTTGCTGATTTTGGTTGGCTTATCTTTGCCGTTTTCTCCTTTTCTTCTTTGAAACCTGTGAATACAAAACAAAACAAACACAAAAAGAATGCAAATACGTTACGTTACGTGTATGCATGCATGCATGAATGAATTTCCTATTCCGTTAGGTTAGGTCTTCCGCCAGTTCTCCAGGTGATTGTTTAGTCTTCTCTCTGGTCTCATGACTCAATATCTTGTTATGTCTCTGATTCGCGATGTGGTAGACTGGTTGCCCCCAGTCTTGGTTTAGCTTTCTGCTCTCCGCTGTTTGCACTTGGTCAAGATGAACCACATGGTGGGGCCTTCCATATCATACTATATCACATGCTACGAAATAGTCCCAATAGTTACACATATTATTGCCCTCAAAGAATGCTCAGTATTGAAACCAGAGAACCTTCAAAACATTCGACACAACTCAAATCCAAGTCTTTGAATAAATTATCTAAGCCAGACTCAAAGTGTGTATGTGCAAAGGTTCTTTCACAGCTTGATCCTTAAGTAAGCCAACTCCATGATTTCGTTTCAAAAATCGGGATCGATGGGTCAAACCAACCTAGATATCTCAATTATGCCTGCAGTTGCTTTTCTGTGCTCAATGTGGTATGATTTTCTTTCTCTTTTTCTCTTGTCTCTTTCTTTTCTCTTTTTATTTTGAAATTCTTTTTTCTTTTCTTTTCTTTTCTTTTTTTTCTTTTCGACACACCTACCCTTTAAGGTAGCATTTCTCCTCATGGTGGTCCTAATACTCGCCCATGGGTAGCTTCACGCTTATCAGTTATAAGTGGTTCAATTATTTTCTTTAGAGACTTTTCTTTCATTTTCAACCATACCACACATCATAACACAAGAGAGTGAGGATAGACATCTAAGCAAACAGTCATTCACCGACCTACAATTTCTTCAACTAGTCACTTTGCTAACTACTCAGGTTTTCACTGCTAAGAACCATAATCAAGTGCTTACGAGTCTAACATAGATCAATTAATCAAAGTATCAGATTAAAGCATATCAAGAGTTTATCGTTTCTAAGGTTTCACCCTAAAGTAAACAATTTCATCATTGGACTTATGTCTAACTATCAAGGACTAAAAACAAACAACAATTTTTTCTTTTCTTTTTTTTCTTTTCTTTTTTTTTTGGGCCCACCATGGTCTTTCTATCCTTGCAGTAAAGTTCTCTGTTTCTCGATTTCCTTTTTCCCGATGTCAATGTTTGCTAAACTCTCCTTTGACAAGTCTTTCTTTTTTTTCTAACCTAACGGATATCTATGATGGCTTTTAAGACACGTGGGTTAACATGATGCATGTATGCATGAGATGCATGGGATGTATGAGACATAATATGCATGGGGTTATCAAAAGCATAAAGGGTGGCCCCAATAGGTCATACAACTATGGTTCACATGTGGGTTTACGGGAGTGTGGACAAAGGCTCTCGTTTGACGAAGGATTACCCACAACTAGGACTCCCCACTCAAGGGTTCGAGCGACCAAGTGAGTGCACCTTTTTTATACCTTACGGTACGTGCCAACGAGTTATGGTGTATGACTAACTGTCAAATGGATTTCCCGTTGTAGATTCCCCAGAGGGAGGGTGGAGCGAGGCTCACTTAAGTACCCAAGCCCCTTAGGCTCTTATCGCTTGGTGTCAGGAATAAACAACGAGTCCTCCAAACTAGTTTGTCACAACGAGCTACAAGTAATGGTTATCTAGGTGTCTTCACAGCTTTTCCTTATAAAAAGGTAGTGAGTGAAGGAAGACATCGAACCATTACCTAGCCTTAAAAATTCCTTTGATTATACCCCTTTCAACTCACTATAGAAACGGTCAACTAAAGCACAAATCATACACATCACAAGACATGATTTCGAGGCCAATTCTCTAAATCCCCAGTGGAGTCGCCAGAATGTAGACAACAGAACCTGACGACGCTGTTCTAGGCTCGCGGCCTAGTTGGGAGTACGAAATAACATGGAGTCGCCACCCGGTGTGAACCGGGACAAAGATTTAAGGCCGCACTCACCCCTCGCAAGGGAAGACCTCAAACCGTTGGGTTCGGAATGGTCCCTTACTTATGTCACTTGTGATGATATAATTTGTGCAATAAACTAACCGAATCTATTCATCATTCATGCTCAAGGGTACTTAGATCTAACATGCTTTCATCCAAATAATTTCACGCAATGTAACACAACAAGCCTATTGAACCATTAAACCAACATGTATAAATCATTACCCAAACGCATCATAAACCAAGAACATGCATAATGAACAACCTAAACATGCTTTAACAAATAAATAACAAACTAAATTAAACCATGCTTTAAATAATAAACATATAACCTAAAGACTATAACATGCTCAAATACAAATTAGGATGAGACGAGATGCGTGTATCTTAAGTGGTACGTGGCATTGTATCCCGAGTGTAGACCATACTACCGTCCATTCGGAGTCGGCTATGGAATTTACGTCCGGGTTTCCATCCGATATACCACAAAAGAGAACACATATCCCGTTCATCCAACAATCACATCATGCTTCAAACGACTCTCATGAAATTATATATCAAAATAAATAAAACAACAATAAAGAAGATAAGTAGAAAGGTGCCCTCAGGTCTAACCTCTTTTGTCGTCTAAGAAAGGGCGTTACACGTCCGTTGGAAGGGTGAATGATCCGCTACTCTTTTAGTTCACCAACTCAACGTCTTTCCTCGATGTTTTGCTGTTCGAGCTGCTGTTTCAAGTCCGTTTCGCTGCTGTTTCGCTGCTACGTTTCAGGTCACTGTCTTGGTGGTTTGGCGGACTGTTTTGGGTGATTTTGAAGGTTTAGGGAGGTGCGTTTTTAATGGTTTTTTAGGGAAACTTTATGGAGATTTTTGAGGGGTTTTCTAGGTGCTTTTAGGGCTGTTTTGCTGGCTAAAGTCGCAGCCAAAACTGACCAGAACAGAAGGTGAAGATGCGGCAGTTCAAGGTGCAGTGGGGGCGTTTTTGGGGACTGTTTTGGGGCTGCGAATGGGGCTGTGTTTGGAGAGTGTTTAGTGCGACTTTAGGGCTTTATTTGAGGCTTATTTTGGTGTGTTTTAGGGCTGTGAATGGTGGCTAAAATTCGGCAATGGAGGGTAGTAAAAGGGGCTTAGGCGTGAAGGGTGTTGGTGAAGGATGAAAGATGCGGCAATGGAGGGTGCTTAGGTTTAATGATTCGGCAATGGAGGCTTCAAGGAGGTTTTTGGACGTGCAAGGAGGCTTGAGAAAGTGTTTGGGACGTGCAAGGGGAAGTATGTGTGCTAGGGTTGTGAATGGGGGTGAAGGCCTCTTTTATAGGCAAAGGGAGAGGACTTTCCTAATTTGAATAGGAGAGAATCTCCTAATTGGTTTCTAATAAGGAATAGATCTCCTAATTGGGATTTGGGATTGGATTTGATTTGGTAAGGATTTGATTTGATTTCTTTTAATTAGGTAAGGATTTTACAAGATTTAAACATGTGATAAATATGCATATACCTAAATAGAAGCACAATGGGCGTGAATTACATCCTATGGGCATGGGTTTGGTTTGACTTGGGTATTTTGGGTTTGGTTTGGGTTTGGTTTGGGTTTTGGGCCTTAGGTAAGCTTTGAAACGGAAGTCCAACAAACAACCGGAGCCAAACAACGAGGTTAAATCCAACAAAAATTCCATTTTCCAACTTTACCCTTCCAACGTCCGTTTCCCGCGACTTTCATGAATAAAGAGGTAGTTGCCTCCATACGAGACTCATCATTGGACTAATGTGTAAAAATGCAATGCCTACACTGGTCATATTGTCCCGACGGTTGCAACCTTTTATAGAGTACTAGTTCTGTATCCTGCGTGATCATCATCTCCATATGTCTGAAGTGATACTTCCATCTTGACATCACATCCAGTACACTACGATTCTTGATAAACCCAGAAGAGGTGTACACAGAACCGGTTAAAGCCCCGAACCACCACAACCAAAGTTTACCGATTGTCGCAAGTACTAGTGATGCAAGTCTCAGGTTAAGACCATATACACCTACCCTGATGCGGCCTCCCATAGACACGCAGACATATTACCAATGGGATTCCGCGGGGTCTGTCCAGAGCGAAGCTGTTTTCCGTACCATCGGTAAAACACAACCTCTTATCGCACTTGCATAAGTATCCAATACTTAAATATATGAGAACTATGCCGTTGTGCCATCACAACTCGCACAAGTGCAATACTAGTCTATTCCGCATTATCGATGTCCGATCTCGATAATACTCCGACTAGGGATATTTAATGATTAAACCTTTTATATTGATACTGTCTCATATCATCTCAATACGGAATTAATCATATGGACTTTTGCCATTAATATATTAAAGTAAATAATTTTACAAAACGGCAAAAGGCAATTTCATTATCACATAGTTAATTTTGTACAATAATACAATATCATTTACAAAACAGTGACGCTATGGGTCATAATGTCTAACATTTACATCATTGGGCCCATTGGGATTTTCCGTAGGGGAGATCAGTTACATCAAAGGATTGGCCGGGAACATCATCAGACAAAGCCTTACTAGCAACATCAGATGAGGAACCAAGGACGTCTTCAGTGGAAGGAGGCACCGAGGTCGGGGGGCTGGATTAGGGAAGGCCTCATCAAGGGTTATTTTTCCCTTGGCAACCTGGAGGACCTTCTAGAGCCCACTTAAGTCCAGGTCGAGGTATGTCTCCTTGATAAGCACCAAAGACTCCTCCAAACCTTCGACCCGGGTATCAGCCTTAGCATCTTCAATATGGTTTTCAAGGTTGGCCTGTGGATCATTTATTTCGGCCCGAGTCTTGGTCAATCCATCCTTTTTTTAGCTAGCTCATCCCCGACTTTCTTCATCTCCGTCTCATTTTGGCCAAGTTTCCTCTGCTGTAACTTGAGCTTAAAAGCTTTGGAAATGACCTCGGCACATGCATCATCCCTCTCATTTCTTATAGTTTGGAGGGATTTGCGAAAGGCTTCTGTTTCGCTCTTGGCCTCATCCACCTTTTTAGGAGCTTATGCTCTCTCTCAGTCAACAAGTTTTGAAGCCTCTAGGTCTGACCACCATCAGTAATGATACTTGAAAGCATGTCTATGTTGGTGGCCAAGAGATCAGTCAACTACTCATAAAAATAGCCGGCCAGTTTACGAAAAAATGATGAAAGCAAAAAAGCTAAGTTGGAATCAATTACCTTTGATTGGAGGTGGCCCAATTTTGCTCTCAAAGGCTAGGGCCATGTTGATGTCCACAGGTTGGGCCAAGTAGTTGATAGTCGGCAAAAGGTGGGCCAGACTTTCCCTCCCATTCTCTGGGAGGTCGTTTACCCCCAAAGAATAGACTGCCCTTTTTTTTAGAATAGAAGCCGCTAAGGCCTGGCCCGAGAGGCAGTGGTCTTCTTCTGTGGAGCCTGCTCGAGGATCTCTTCAGAGGTCTCATCATCGACCTAATAGAATAGTCTTTTTTGAGGCCTTGAGGGTGCACTTGGGGTTTATGATGTTTGGGCGGATGGCATTTGAGTTTGTCACAGTGGTGGAGTATTTACGATTTGGGTCGGTGTAGCAGAGGTCGGCATGAGGCCTTTTTGTTTTTGGGATGGAGGAATTGGTGTGGTGAGTCGAGCGCGGCTCTCGCTAAAACCGCCTTAGGCTCAGCGTTTGGCTTCTCGAGCTATTTGCAAGAAAACACAAGGTTAGAAAAACGTAAACTGATGATCGGTTTTGTAAATGCAAAATGCAAGATTTAATAGTAAACAACAGTGAAAAAAGTGTAAAAAATGGTCAGTCAGTTAGTCAGTTCTCATCAGACTGTTTATTATCTGGAGGGGGAGCACTCGGTATAAGGCCAACATCAGTGAAAGAATACAGGTTGATGAGGTCTTTGCAGTGACTTGCATATAAGGAGGCTTCTTTTGTCCTCGCTCTGACCTCATTACGAACCTTTGAAGGATCGTCCCATCAAGTAGCGAGTGGTACAAGTTAGATGGCAAGGTGAGATGAAAATTTCTAAGTAGAAGAAGAATGAAAAGGAAGACGGTTTGTTACCTCCAACTCGGAAGACGGTCGATACAATAATCTCCTCACCGAAGACGATTTGGTTTTTACCTCATGCTCCCCCGACCCAGAACGACTTGTCCTTAAAATTTATGTTGGTGGCCAGGAGGTGAGTAATCAAATTCTTACATATATCGTAGGTGGACAAGTAGTACCAACCCTTGTACTATGAGGTAGGTTGGCATTCAATCGATAAAGAATCTTCAAGTCTTCAATCAATGGCTCGCCTAGGTCAGCTCGGTAATTTATTCGCTGGGTACCAATATGGGTTTGGTAATTTTTTTGTATATACAGATGCAGATTTGGTAATGAAAATCAAAATCCACAGCGGGTATGGTGAGGATTTGGTAATTTATTTTCATATATGGGGGCGAGTTTGGTAATGACAAACCCGCACCAAACTCTACCTACTACCATCCCTAGTTGGGCATGGTCTAGGGTTTTATTAAGTTATCTATACTAAAGAACTAACCCTAGAAAGCTCTAAAAACCATAACAATGGCGAAACAACAAATCTATAAGCAATATGTTAGACAATTATGACCCATAGCGTCACTATTTGTAAAAGACATTGTGGTTTTGATACAAATTAATTATGTAGCAATGGAAATTGCATTTTATCATTTTGTAATTTGATTACTTAAATAAATAAATTATAAAAGTTCTTATGATTAGTTCCGGATTATAAGATATGAGACAGTATCAATCCGTAACGGTTTAATCATTAAATATCCCTAGTCGTAGTATTATCGAGATTGGACATCGATAATTCGGAATAGACTAGTATTGCACTTGTGCGTCTTATGGAAGCGTAACAGCATAGTTCTCATATATTTAAGTTTGGATACTTATGCAAGTGTGATAGGAGGTTGTGTTTACCGATGTTACGGAAACAGCTTCGCTCTGGATAGATGCCGCGGAATCCCATTGGTAGTATGACTATGTGTCTATGGGAATCCGCTTAAGGGTAGGTGACTGGCATAAACACACGCGTATAACGCAAGCGCACGTATCGTTCAAGTAGTATAAAAATATCGATCCCACGATGACTTAATTCTTACTGTTGTTATTAATTGTTGAATCTATTTATTTACATATATCTAATTATAGGGAGAAGTGAATGATTGCTTGATTGATTTGGTTGATTGTAGATTTGCTAAATAAATAAAAAGACAAAAGAAAATACTAAGGAAAATAACAAAAGACACAAAGATCTAGGGTTGTGAATCATTCTAATAACTTTTAAAAGATGAAGTGATTATTTTATGTTTGTGTAATAAATCAGTTTACTTACCTGGAACACGAAATTATGCAAAAGCCTATGTCGATGGTCAGACGCAAATACCCAGTTTAACCCAATTGAACCATATGTCTATGTCAACCAAATTATATGGATTCATTAATTTTAAGTTCCAATTATGGCTACCCCCGCCCGACAGGTATATGTCTATCATGTAAGGAAATCAATTAAAGGGTTATCTATCCTCAAGGAAGATCGTGAGCTATTAAGTCTAAGGCTGAAACCTAAAATCCCTATGTCTAGTTCATTTTAGATTAGCCACATCAATCTTATTGGTGATCAGACAACAAAAAGCATTAAGCTTAAGACTTAATAAGTAAACCTTTAAATTACCCAAACTATAAAATAACCCCTTATAAAACGGTGATATTAGAATTCATCACAACCCCAGATAACTAACTTAGTTACGACACATAATTAGGGCTAGTAAAAACTTAAATAAAATAAAAGACATAAAGTAAAATGCTGAAAAGTAAATTGCTGAAAAGTAAATGACGAAAAGTAAATGCTGAAATTAAATACTAAAAATTAAATGCTGAAAAGTAAATTGCTGAAAGTAAATTACTGAAAAGTAAATGCTGAAAGTAAATTGCTGAAAGTAAATAAAGTAAAAGTACAATAAAATAAAATGCTGAGGTAAAAGGATCCATTTTATTACTTCTATTTTAGATATCTCCCTTAATATAATATATTAACTTTGCATGATAATTACCAACCAGCCATATAGGCAGTATCCAGATTAAGTCAAATTAATAATTAATTACCAACCGACCAATCAGGCGGTATCCAGTTTAGTCAGGTTAAAACCAATTTAAATAATTACCAACCGACCAATATGGCGGTATCCTCGTTAAGTCAGGTTTTAACTAGTTTATATATTATAATTAAGGGAGATTAATCTAAATATTAGTAATAAAAGTTTTACCTTTTACCCTAGCAAAGGGGAGTTACCTCCTCATTACTGAAAAGTAAAAAAACTGAAAATTAAAGAAAGAAAAGTATTGTACGTAAAAGTAAATTGCGGAAAGTAAAAACTGAAAAGTAAAGAAAAGAAAGTACGAAAGCGGAAATTAATTACTAAAAGCTATAAATAAACAAACAAGATACAATCTTCTTAGTATTCTTAAGGAATTCCTTAGAAGAAAGTATGAATTTTACAAATGAAATGGCTTGGTATTTATAGGCAAAATTTTACCTCCATCAAATCATCCACCAAATCCATTATTAATTGCTCCACTAATTGCTCCACCAAATCCATTATTAATTGCTCCACTAATCTCTTATCATGTTTGGTGATGATTTGATAATTTTTATTATTTATTTATTAATTTATTTTTTGCTTTGAAAATGATTGAAAGTGACTTTAATAATTACACACAACACACTTCTGGATGGTTCATCCATTTAGGGAATGAAATATTCTGAATTAGAAATTATTTTGTCTTTCAAAGTTGTAGATATTTGATGCTTCTTTAATTTGGAACTTGAATCAGCTCAATTCGATATCGGAGTAAAAAGTTATGCCCAAAATACGACAGATGCGCAAAACTGGAATTTCCAAAACTGCACTTCGTTAAAACGCCCTTTCAAGTTTCAAATCTCCAAAATTAATATGTCAAGTCCAATTTTTGCCCTTATTTGACCCACATTTCATCCTAAATGATTTTATTGTGTCCCAATATTATTTTATCTGCAAAATAAACTAAACCACATCAAAACGTTCATCAAACCCGAGAAACTAAACAAAATATTAAGTAAAAGGGGGGTAAATATTGATATATTTTCCGCTCATCAGTAGGTGTATTTGGTCTTAACCTGAGACTTGCATCGCTAGTACTTGCGACAATCAATACGCTTTGGTTTTGGTCATCCAGGACTTTAACAGGTTCTGTGTACGCCTCTTCTGGGTTTATTGAGAATTGTAGTGTATTGGGTGTGATGTCAAGATGGAAGTATCACTTCAGTCATATGGATATGATGATCACGGAGGGATACAGAACTGGTACTCTAAATTGGTTCCAACCATCGGGATAATATGACATGGTCATGATTATCCGATTAAAGAGACTAGTTACTTGTAATCCGATATATGCTTCGTACGGGGCAGACACTATTCCAGTCTCAGGCCTTGCATGTATACTACGCCTGGGGCTGGAATTGTGTATGCCCCATACGAAGCACATGTCGGATGTCTGGTAACTAATCTCTATAATCGGATAACTATGACCTAGTCATATTATCCCGATGACTGCAGTATTTAATAGTACTAGTACCGTATCCTACGTGACCATCATCTCCATATGACTGGAGTGACACTTCCGTCTTGACATCACACCCAACACACTACGATTCTCAATATACCCAGCATTGGCGTACACAGAACCTGTTAAAGCCCTGGACGACCTCAACCAAAGTATATTGATTGTCGTAAGTATTAACGGTGCAAGTCTCAGGTTAAGACCAAATAAACTTACCCTGATTTCGGACTTCCATAGACACATAGTCATACTACCAATGGAATTCCGATGGGGTCTATCCAGAGCGAAACTGTTTACCGTACCATCTGTAAAACACACCTCCTATTACACTTGCATGAGTATCCTATACCCAATATATATGAGAAATATATCGTCGTGCCCTCACAACGCGCACAAGTGTAATACTAGTCTTTTACGCATTTATTGATGTCCAATCTCAACAATGATCTGACTAGGGATATTTAATGATTAATCCTTCGTGGTCTGATACTGTCTCATATCATTCTCAATCCATGAACTAATCATAGGGACCTCCTATCATTTATACATCTAGGTGATCTAATCACAAAAGATAAGAGTGCAATCTCTTTTGTCATATAGTTAATTTGTACAACAACACCATGATCTGTACAAATAGTGACGCTATGGGTCATAATTGTCCAACAATCTCCCACTTGGCCTATAGCCAGTCACTCGAGTGTCTTACACCCGAACTATGTACGGTTCACTCAAACTGTTGAGGAAAGGCTTTCGTCAGCGGATTTGCATGATTATCGTCTGATACGATTTATACGATCATCACATCGCCACGATGTAATCCGAATGAATCAGATAAATATCGAAGTATATATCTGGATTGTTGAAGAGACCATTAATTCTTTAGCCTGTGCTAACGCCTAGCTCAGATGCTAACAGAATTATATCTAATCTAATTATTTATTATTATTGACCCAGAAGGCTTCTATTGCCGCCTCAGCTGCAGCAATAACCCGCATATGTTGTTTTTATACGGTAACAGTATCTTGCTTAGAAGATTTCCAGCTCACTGTTCCATTATTCAAACTTTGTAGTACTGTTTGCGACTTATAGTCATTTTATCGGTTTAGGAAACTTGCAGTAGTGATCCCAGTCACTTCAAGTTCTCCTTCTCCACAGACTAAGACAACATCCTTAGTTCTCTAAGATACTAAAGATGTTCTTAACTTCAATCCAGTGACTATCACTTGGATTGACCTGTTTGTGAATCCATATGCTCAAAGCGTATGAGACACCAGCTAACGTATATTTTTTAATGTACGAATTCTCGGAGAGTTTTCTCGAAAGCCAAGTTTTCACCGATTGTTTTTATGGGAATCTCATTTCCAAGAAATGACATATTATCATTATTTATAGGACAACCACTGTCAGTGCGCTCCCACTAACCCTCTTATATACACAAGAATCATTTCGTTTTGAATTAAATCATAAACTATTATGATTACATCAAAACGATAATTCCAAGAACCTTTGCTTGCTTCAATCCAAACATGGATCGAATAACCCGCAAACCTTGTTTGCTAGTTTTGGTACGACAAAATCGACAGGATGTTGTAAACATCCTCCAAATGGTTTCCTTTTCAGGAAAACGATTTTGCCATTCAGCTGTCATATTTCATAACTGAAACATGCAGCTTTAGCAAGCATTATCCAAATGGATTTACCGTGGCAACATGTAAAAGGTTGAATCGTAATCAACACAATGTTGATAACGATACCTTTCTGTTACAAGCCTAGCTTAGAACGTTGATATGTTGCCATCAATGTATGTCTTCCTTGAAGACTTATACAGTACCAAGGGCACAATGCCTTGCGGCATATCAACTAGTATCCAAACTAAGTTGATATACATGGAATCCATTTTGGATATCATGACACTTTGTCATATTAGGGAGTCGATACCTGGTATCACTTCCTCATACGTAGTCAGTTGGTATACCTCAATAAGATTGACATCTTTATGAGGTGAGATCAGAAACCCATACCCCAGGTTATTTTCTGACTCTCTCCGACATACGCGGTTCTTGTGTATACGAAGATTAATGGTATAGTTTCATCCTTGATGAACTATTGTGTTCCATTAGGATCCGGTGCCTTGAATAGTATTACTCCGATTTTCATCGAGTTTTTACTATCCTCCCACTTACCACTGTATTTCGGTATTCCTCTTAGGAAAACCGCATGGTGAGCAACAATCTAATTGTTCTCTTGTGAGTTGTATAAGTACAATACTTATGGTATCCCTAGTATCCTACAATTGGCACTTATCAATTTGGGTTTTAGTTTGGTATCATCCAAACATATGCCTAGCATACCAAATGTTTTAGGAATGTGAAACTCGGTTTCTTTCCCGTTCATATCTAATATGATATCTGTCAAACAGATTTTAATGGAACCTTATTCAAAATAAGTTCTTGCACTGTTTAAAGCTTATCCGTTGAAGGAAATGGTAGCTCAGAGCGACTCATGATTAACCTTATCATGTCCAATAAAATTCAGTTACTCAGTTCGGACACACCGTCAAACTGACGTGTTCCGGAAGGAGTCCTCATTTGAAAGAATACTTTACTCTTTCAGTATATTAGAAACTTATTGCTTAAGTATTTTCCATTACGGTCTTACCGTGACGGTCTATATACTTTAGCCGATCTGTTTGTCTATTTCGTGTCGAAATCTCTAAAAGTTTCTGATTTGTGTTTCAAAAAAGACACATAACCATAACGCAATGCCACATCTGTAAGGTCACGAAATATTCATATCCACATCTAGCCTAGCTAGACATGGACCCACTTGCTTCATTATGAACTAGGGCATACAGATAGGTGGCATTTACACTTTTACCAAGTAAAAAGTGTTTTAGGCATTTCGCCCAATAAACTAGATTTGTAGACTTTATTTGAATGGAATCAAATTAGTCATGGTACCCACTCTTCAAAAATGTGGATATACGAGTCTTGTTTGATTTTGTCCCAAACAACAATGCCACAATAATGTTTCATCTGATCAAATCAGTTTGAGCTATTTGTTTGTCATGTTATATATTTGAGATTTATTTATATTCAAAATATAAATGATGTTATTCACATCTAATGTGTTTATCTCAATATCATCTTTATATAATAAAACACTTTAGTTTTCTAGAATATAAAGGTTCACACCCTCAACGGGTTAAACATTGATATAGAGATAATGTATCTAGTCAAACTAGTTACATTATAACAGTTTCCTAATTTAGGTACACACCCGAAGGTTGTTCCTAAGCTTAGGTATCTACGGTTGAAACAGCGATTTTCATCCCGTTTCCAATTCGCAGATTAATCTCAACTGAAGTTAGTATCCTGTTCAAAACAGATTCTGAACATCAACATATTTATGTACCACACTAAGTATTTAAAATCCAATTTTAATACTAGTAGTGAACATAATCTTGACAAACATATTTGAAGTCAGAGCCTTGCTCGTCTTCAATTCCTTCATGTCTGCTTTGTCCAAACAGCAGTCACGCTTCTGCGATCCCGTTTGCCATAATTTAAGCAGCATATTTTGGGATATGTCCTTTATCTTCCCAGAAGATTATAATGATTTTGCCTTTGCCAGTTTCAACACTCCAGGAGCCTTTGGCCAAGCCTTGGCCTTCTAGAATATCGAAGTAAGGTGCGCCTTGCGCTACTTGCCTAATTGCAAACTTTGACTTTGTCTCCTTGAGAATAGTCATTAACTCTCCAAGAGTTTACTATTGCAATATTAGTACTTCTAAAATCTAAGCATAGATTTATGAAGATCCTTCAATTCATTATCATACTTTTAAGGATCTAATCCTTAGTTCTGATTCAGAAATTAAGGAGTCTACTGCGACAAGCTAATGGATTAAGCACTTAAGTTATCATCACATAAATATCCAAAGATTATGCTCGACTATTTGCTTAACTCCGGGCTTAGGCTAATATGTTATTTTATCAAATAAAGTAACTTATTATTTTCCAGGACCATCCTGAATTTATTCCCAATTTTGAAAATTAAACCATTTAAATACATTTTCCTTAGGATTATGTTTTAAATGTCAATCTTTCAATTTTATCTTGATTTTAATAGTCCAACTATTTAATCAACGATTTAGGTACTTTTATTATAATGATTACAATAGTCCAACTATTTAATCAACTATAATTTAATAGATTAAAATCAATTATATTGATTACTATAATCCAATTATAAAATCAACTATAAATGAATTGTTTGAATATAGTCCAACTATTAATTAAAACAACGATTAAAAATTAGTCCAACTAACATTTAATTTATATGACGACGAATGATATTGATTTGAGCGCGTATGGCAAGTAGTTAAACGAGTATTGCAAATTCAATTCTTGCCTCCCACTATTTTTCGGCGAGCCTCTAACCCTCTGTCGAGTATTGGGGAAACCGTGTTTCCTAGTGGGCTAGGATCCCGTTAAATATCACACAATCTTGACTTTGGCCAACAAATTGTATGATAATTAACTAGGTAGATCTCTAAGATCGATTGGATCCAATCCAATTCCTAGATCCGGTAGGGGGACATCCAAGTCCGAAACATATATCTTATATATGCCAATACATCCAATGTATTACCTAACATTTTTCCTCTGAATCAACTAAGCATTGGCTTTGGCACAACAAACTTAGTGATCCCAGTTAAGCGCGACCCATTGACCATGGAAAGCTTCGTAATCAATGTCGATGGACAAGAAGTGGTCTTGACTTTGGCCAACAAACCACAACTTGGACAAGACACTGATATGAAACAAAGCCTTCGTGATTCAAACACATCCTCGACGGACAAAGGCCTTGACTTTGGCCAACAAGCCAATGCCAGTCTCGGATCTTGAGTGAGAATCACTCAATGGAAGGAAAGACGCTTAATATTTTGCGAGGGTTTTTCGAGTGCAAATTGGCAACCAATTTATTATCTGTGTTAAGGTCTCATCATCATACACCCTTAAACATGCATTCTAAACACATAATAAAACGCATATAAATAAAGTAATAATGATATGCGGATGGATACTTTACACATTGATCCTAGATCAAATCTCTCCCTTCTCTCTCCCGCTAGCACAAGTATTACTTCTACCCGTTACACTACACTTCTAAAGAAACCTCATTTACATTGAGGGGAATAGGTGAGAAGAGAATACAAAGAATAAGGAGGTGATAAGGCTGGACACGCAGGTCCAATTAATAAATCAATTTTATTACAACAATTTCTAAAATTGTCCCACCCATCTAATATCCATCCGATATACATTATTCATGCATCGCAACCATGTATTCACACAAGCATTTATCAATCAATCTAATCAAATTAATTAATCTGATAATTAGTGATCATCCAATGTTCAAACAACGATTTGATTTTGCTCGAGTCAAACTCGTTTTTACGAATAAGTACTCAAAGTACGAATTCTCGAATTAAATTAAACTACATCATTAAATCCAATTTAATGCATTCAATTCTAATTTGCTATTTAATTCCAAATTAAATACTACACTTTATTAATGAATCTTTACGACTTAAATTCCAAATTTAATCGCAACGGGTCTCAAAGCCGATTAACGTCCAACGTTAATTTAATTAAAGTCCAATGGGCTTTTAATTAATTCTTAAGGCGTGGACTTTTGGTCAACTCGGGTCAAACCGAATAACCAAAATCCAATCCTGGAGTTACCCCATCAATTTAGGCCCATTAGGCCCAATTAAACTTTAAAGGTCCATTAAGTCGCATTTGGGTTTTATGGATGCGGTTTTGGGCCCAATTGGATCCAATCCATTTGGCCTAAACCCAACTTTGTACAACAAAGCCCAATAAGCCCATTTAAAACATAACAAACCCAAATCTAATTTAAGGCCCAATTAAATTAAACACAAAAATCCGATTCTCATTTAATTAACCAAAGTGCATAACATGATTAATTACCCAAATTAACATTTCTAAAACATCAATATACACAATTAATCATGCTCATTTATATTAAATCATGTCCAACACAATTTAATTAAAATCAAACCCAATTACATGTTATAAGCTCTCGGCAATGGAGGGGATTTGTGTCCGATTCGGTTTCAATCCAATTAAATCGACAATCGATATTAAATCAACATCCTCAATCGTTTCAAGTCATCCAATGATCAACGAAATAAAAAATCACCAAGATATTTAGGGCTTTAATTCTCGGCAATTAGGGATTATTATGCCAAATTACAAATCCAATCCAATTGAAACAAATTCAACATTAAATAAACATTCCCTAATGATTTCCAACACATCTAATGAATCAAAAAATCAAAATTCCAAGACATTTAGGATCATCAACCATTTGGGCAACACATCCAATTTTGGGGAAAATTGTTCCAAATCAATTTTCTTGAATTGATCAAATCAAACTTCAATTAAACATGTATTAAGCATACTCAAACATCCAATTTATTCAAATCATGCTCAAATACAAATTACCCAAATTTTAAGCCCTAAACTTTTTCATGTTCAAACCTTGCTCTAGATGCCATTGTTGGTTTCTATTAAGGTCCCAAGATCAATAATTAGCATGAAATATGTGCGAATAACAACGACGAAGTTGCGGAATACTCACATCGATCGGTTTGAGCGACGCGACAAGCAACGAAACTCAATTTTCTGCCTGGCAGTGGACGGCGAGCAGTGGCAGTGCAACCAGTCCCCATTTTCGGCCTTTGAGCATCTTCATCAAGCTCCGAGCTTCGTCGAACGATTCCCGGCTCATAAGTAGACTTCCCTATCACCTTCGCATGTTTCGTAAGTGTGCTAGCACTTGTGATTTTGCCACAAAATCCCACTCTATTGCTTCCTTTTATCTATCGGCATTAACAAAACCATTGAAGGTTTTACAGCCCCTTAGGCGTGTGGAGAGAGAGAAGAAGAAGAGAGGGGAGAGAGATGTGTGAGAGAGATGAAATGTGTGATTAATTGTTTGGTAAAGCATTTCCAAAAAAAACATATACCAAATTCAAAAGTCAAAAGGTTAAAATGTCATTCCAAATGACATAAGTAAACTTGAGTGTTTAACACTCTTTGACCAACCAACCACTTCCATCACTTACATTCAATCACAAAAATCAATCAAATGTCACATCACTCAAAGTACATGTGATTTGACGCTTGATGTGACAAGCGATTTGACGTTTGATTTGACTAGCGATTTGACGCTTGATTTGACTTGCGTGCCGCACTCGAATTCGAAATGCGAATGCGCTCACAAATAATCTCGGGCTCGGGTTTGCTAATTCCAAATTAACGAATTTTCTGTTGCGATGTAATTAAATGATTATGCCTAGCGAATCACTATTCACATCGCTAACGAATTAATTCTAAATTAATTCGTTCGCCCGAATTAAAATCTAATTTTAATTCCGCGTCGAAATCTAATTTCATTTAATATATCAAATATATTAATTAATCGATTAATTCTAAATTAATCATTATCTCTTTTTTAATGATATTTTATCCTAGATGAAATATCTCTGCAATTAATCCCAGATTAACTTTCTCTCTCTTCTAATTAATCCCAGATTAATTTAGAGTGCGAGTCATACGTCATCGGTGAATCTTCGGGAAGCGACCCATGAGATCCCCGGATATGTTGGCAGTAAATTCGGTCGTCGGACTATCCGAACACATAAGTACCTCGTACTACATTTATACCGATTTACAGGACAAGGTTGGCCTCTAGCAAAGAGCCATGCCTGCCCAATTCTCTGGAAATATCCTTACATGAATAAAGGATCTATATCAGGCGTAGTATACGTAGTATTGCGTATTTCTGTCCAATATCGGATGATCAAGTGCTAGGCCTGGGGCTGGAATTGTGTCTGCCCCGTACGAAGCACATGTCGGATGTCTGGTAACTAGTCTCTATAATTAGATAACTATTACCTAGTCATATTATCACGATGACTGCAGTACTTAAGAGTACTAGTACCGTATCCTACGTGACCATCATCTCCATATGACTGGAGTGACACTTTCGTCTTGACATCACACCCAACACACTACGATTCTCAATATACCCAGCATTGGCGTACACAGAACCTGTTAAAGCTTTGGACGACCGCAACCAAAATATATTGATTGTCGCAAGTATTAGCGGTGCAAGTCTCAGGTTAAGACCAAATACACCTACCCTAATTTCGGACTTCCATAGACACATAGTAATACTACCAATGGAATTCCGAGGGGGTATATCCAGAGCGAAGCTGTTTCCCGTACCATCGGTAAAACACAACCTCCTATTACACTTGCATGAGTATCCTATACCCAATATATATGAGAACTATGTCGTCGTGCCCTCACAACGCACACAAGTGTAATACTAGTCTTTTACGCATTTATCGATGTCCAGTCTCGACAATGCTATGACTAGGGATATTTAATGATTAATCCTTCGAGGACTGATAATGTCTCATATCATTCTAAATCCAGGAACTAATCATAGGGACCCCCTATCATTTATACATCTAGGTGATCTAATCACAAAAGATAAGAGTGCAATCTATTTTGTCACATAGTTAATTTGTACAACAACACCATGATCTGTACAAATAGTGACGCTATGTGTCATAATTGTCCAACACATGTGACATCTTATACTGGATCGTTATACGCAATACTACATATACTACGCCTGATATAGATTATATATTCCATTAAGAATATTTCTGGAGAATTGGGTAGGCACGGTGCTTTGCTAGAAGCCAACCATGTCTTGTAAATCGGTAAAAATGTAGTACGAGGTACGTACGTGTTCGGATAGTCCGACGATCGGATTTACTGCCAACATATCCAGGGATCTCATGGGTCGCTTCCCGAATATTCACCGATGACAAATGATTCGAACTTAATTAATCTGAGATTAATTACGGAGAGATTTTATCTGGGATAAAATACTATTTGAAGAGAGAGAACGATTAATTTGAAATTAATCGATAAAATGATTTATTCGATATATTAAACGAAATTAGATTTCGACACGGAATTAAAATTGGATTTTAATTCGGGCTAACAAATTGATTTAGAATTAATTCGCTAGCGACGTGAATAGTAATTTTGCTAGTCATGATTATTTAATTAAATTTGATTTAATTACGTCGCAACGGAAAATTTGTTAATTGAGAATTAACGAACCCGAGCCTGGAATGTGTTTGTGAGGCCACTCCGATTTTGAATCAAGTGCGGCCACAAGTCACATCGCTTGTCACATCACATGTCACTTTAGTGATGGATGTCAAGTCACTTTTTGTGATTGACAACCAGTCACTATTCATGATGGTGGTGGTTGTGGGCAATTAATGCCATTTTGCCTCCAAAATTAGTTTTGCTTTTTGGAAAAGCTTTTACCAATTTTGTAAAGACTTTTGGCATATGTTTTTAGAAAACAAAAAATACCAAAAATAAATTATACACTCTCTCTCTCTCTCTCTAAAGCCTTTGTCGTGAACCTCCATTGAAGAATAAGGAAAATTGTTTTTCTTTCTTCACTTGCTAGCACACTTCAAGAATCATTTAAGGTGTTAGGGAAACCCACCTTTGAGCTTGGAATCAACATAAAGCTTGGAGCTTGGATTCAACACTTCATACTTCTCCTTGGCCGAATATCACAAGGGAATTTTTGTGTTCATTGTCTTCAAAATCCGATCAAAGTAAGTATGATTCCGCCATTCTTCTTTGAGTATTCATTCTTTCTCATTGCTTAAATCGATCTTGGGATTGTAATAGAAACCCAACAATGGTATCATGGAGCCTAGTTTAAGCATGAAAAATATTAGGGTTCTTATGATGAAATTTGGGTAAAATTGATTTGAGCATGATTTGATAAAAATTGATTGATTGAGTATGCTTGAATGATGATAACTTAGAGTTATGCATGATCAATTTGATGAAAATTGAATTGGATTAAATTTTCCCCAATTTTGAGGCTTGGCCGAGAGTTATAGATGCCCTTATGTCATGGTATTTTTGTTCTTTTGATCATTGGATGAGTTGAAAGACATGAGATAAATTGACTTAGGATTTAATTTGATTAAAATCGAAATCGGATTTATAAAACCCTAAAATGCCGTGAGCAATATAGCATAAAATGAGATGATTTTTTTATTCAATAATGTTGGACATGTGTTGATGATGATAAGCATGATTAATTAAGTAAATTGATATTTCAGAAATGTTAATTTAGATAATTAATTGATGTGTAATACACTTTAATTAATTAAATTATGAAATTTAGAATTTTAGAATTTGATTAATTGGGCTAAATTTGGAATTGGGCTTTTAATGTTGTGTTTGGGCCTAATGGGCTTGGTTGGGCCAAGTTGGTTTGGGTCAATTGGATTGGATCCAAATTGGGCCTAAACCACTCCATTAAGTCCAAATATAACTAATGGACCTTTTAATGTTTAATTGGGCCTAATGGGCCTAAATTGGTTTCTTGGCAAATAAGGGTGATTCCTTAATTGGGCTTTGGTATTTGGGTTTGACCCATATTGACCAAAGTCCATGCCTTAAGAAATTAATTGAAAGCCCATTGGACTTTAATTAAATGACATTGGATGTTAATTGGGCTTTGAGACCCGTTTAGATTAGATTTGGAATCTAAGTCGTAAAGGCACATTAAAAAGTGTAGTTATTTAATTTGGAATTAAATATAGAATTAGTATTGAATACGAATTAAATTAGATTTAAATTGTAATTCGATATAATTCAAGAATTCGCACTTCGAGTACTTATTCTCAAAAGAGTTGGACTCGCGCAAATTAAATCGTTGTTTGAACATCGGATGATCACTTAATTCAAAGATTAATTATTTGGATTAGATTGATTGAATAACATGATATGAGTGAATACATGGATGTGTTGATTGAATAATGTATATCATATGGATATTAGAAGGGAAAGGGCAATTTTGGAAATTGTTGTAAATTTAGAATTTATTAAATTGGACCTGCGTGTCCAGCCTTATCTCTCTTGATTCTTTGTATTCTCTTCTCACCAATTCCCCTCAATATCAATGAGGTTTCTTTCATTGTATTATGTAATTGGGTAGAAGTTAGAATAGTGCTAGTCGAGGAGAGGAAAGAGAGTGATTTGTTCTAGGAACAATCTGTGAGATATCCATCCGCATATCGTTATTAATTTATTTTCACGCCTTATTATGCTTTTAGAATGTATGCTTAAGGGTGTATGATGAGACCTAACAAAGATAATAAATTGGTTGCCAATTTACGCGAAAAACCTTCAACAAATATTAAGCGTTTTTCCTTCCATTGAGTGATTCTTACTCAAGATCCAAGATTGTCACTGGTTTGTTGGCCAAAGTCAAGACCTTTGTCCATCGTGGATGTGTTTGAATCATGAAGGCTTTGTTCCATATCATATGTCTTGTCCAAGTTGTAATTTGTTGGCCAAGTCAAGATCACTTCTTATCCATCGACATCGATTACGAAGCTTTCCAAAGTCAATGGGTTTCGCTTAACTGGAATCATTAAGCTTGTTGTGCCAAAGTCAAGGCTTAGTTGATTCAGAGGAAAAAGGTTAGGAAAATATATTGGATATATTGGCATATATATTGTATATATGTTTCGGACTTGGAGGTCCACCTACCGGATCTAGGAATTGGATGAGATCCAATTGATCTTAGAGATCTACCTAGTTAAATATCATACAACTTGTTGGCCAAAGCCAAGGTTGTGTGTTATTTAACGGGATCCTAGCCCACTAGGAAACTAGGTTTCCCGAGTACTCAACAGAGGGTTAGAGGCTCGCCGAAAAATAGTGGGAGGCTAGTATTGAATTTGCAATTTTTTTCAAATACTTAGCTTTACGCGATTTCAAATTATTTCGTCAATTATTTTATTAGTTGGACTAATATATTATTATTTTTCCTGTAACAGTTAGACTGTACCCATATATCGTTAATTGAATAGTTGGACTATTGCGGTTAAGATGACAGGAAAGTTAAGCATTAGGGATATTGTCATGGGCGACAACGTCTTCAATGGCACAAACTTTCAGGACTGGGATATGAATCTCAGAATTGTTCTGGGATCCGAGAAGTTACTCTACACATTAGAGTGGCCTCTTAGGCCTAAGCCCCGACCTGATCAGTTGCTTGAGCTAGAGCTTTGGAAGACTTATAGCGATGACAATGTGACTGCTCAATCGTTAATGCTTGCCGCTATGACTCCGCAATTCCGTCGTCAAAAAAAGGGGTTGGATCCCTATGAGATGATGGCGAAGTTGCATGATTTTCACCGATCTAACCTTAGATCGCAAAGATATAAGTTGCAGAAGAAGCTCTTCCGCGCTCGAATGTCAGATGGTACGTCTGTTGAGCACCATGTGTCACAGATGATTGCTGACTTTGAGCAGCTCGGACATATGGGCATAGTCTTCGAGGCTGAGACTTCAGTAGATTTGATCCTACAGTCTTTCCCCACAACTTGGAGTGGGTTCATCATGAACTACAACATGTTGAACTAAGACCAAACTCTTGGAGATTTGATGTCCACTCTGCGTGAGGCAGAAAAGGAGCTCATTAAGGGCAAGAAGCGCGAGGCGCACTATGCTTCAACATCTCAGACTCCGAGGTCTTGGCCCAAGGTGACTAGAGGTGTTAAGAAGAAGAAGCATAAGAAGAAGGGCAAGGCCAAATCGTCAAAGGGTTCTGGGAAACCTAAGGACAAATCCCAAGATGTTTGTCTCCAGTGTGGCAAGCGGGGTCACTGGAAGCGTGATTACCGCGAGTACAAGGCACACATGAAGGAAATCAAAGCGGGCAAGGCACCAACTTCAGGTATGTTTGTTATAAAAATAAACATGTCTACTACTAGTTTTAAAAATTGGATTTTTGATTCTGGTTGTGGAACTCATATATATACTGATGTGCAGGATCTGCAGATTAGCAGGAGACTGGCCTCATGAGAGATTGACCTCCGCGTTGGAAATGGGACACAGGTCTCCGTTTTGGCAGTTGGCACTTTTGTTTTGGAACTACCCTCGGGGCATGTACTTAAACTTACAGACTGTTATTATGTACATAGTTTGACTAGGAATATTATTTCTGTATCTATGTTAGCCCAATGTGGGTATACTTTTGTATTTAGAAACACTAGATGTTTTATGTATAAAAATGATATGGAAATTTGCACTGCTGATGTAAATAATGGTATATATATTTTGAATATGAATCAATCTCAAACATATAATGCAACAAACAAAAGGCTTAAAGTAAGTAACAAAGATGAAACTTACATGTGGCATTGTCGTCTGGGACACATAAACAAGACACGTATATCCACACTTTCGAAGAGTGGGTACTTGGACGGATTTGATCCAAATTCATATGACGTCTGCGAATCTTGTTTATTAGGCAAGATACCTAAATCACCTTTTAGCGGTAAATGTACATGTGCCACCGAACTGTTAGCCTTTGTTCATAGTGACGTTTGTGGGCCATATCTAGCTAAGCTAGAGGTGGATATGAATACTTCGTAACCTTTACGGATGATGCATCGCGTTATGGTTATATGTATCTTATGAGACACAAGTCGGAAACTTTTGAGAAATTCAAAGAGTTTCGACACGAAGTAGAAAAATAGACCAGCAATAATAGTATTAAACATTACGGTCGGACCGTGGTGGCGAATACTTAAGCAATGAGTTTCTCGATTACTTGAAAGAATATGGTATTCTTTCACAGTGGACTCCTCCCGGAACACCGCAATTAAACGGTTTGTCCGAACGGAGAAACCAAACTTTGTTAGACATGGTAAGGTCTATGATGAGTCGCACAGAGCTACTTATTTCCTTCTGGGGATATGCATTGAACAGTGCAATACTTATTTTGAATAAGGTTCCGTCAAAGTCTGTTCAACAGACTCCGTATGAAATATGGACAGGAAAGAAACCGGGTTTCTCATTCCTAAAGATTTGGGGTTGCTGGGCATACGTCAAACGTTTGGAATGTACCAAACTTGAACCCAAATCGGATAAATGCCTATTTATAGGATATCATAGGGAAACCAAAGGATATTACTTCTATCATCCACAAGAGAACAAAGTATTTGTTGCTCTACATGCGGTTTTCCTTGAGAAGGAATTCCTAAATGCAGTGATAAGTGGGAGGAAAGTAGAACTCGATGAAAATCGAAGTGATACTATTCCTGGCACAGAATCCTTAACGGAACATGAACATTCCATCAGGGATGAGACTGTACCACAATCTTCGAATACACAAAGACCGCGTAGGTTGGAGAGAGTCAGAAAACAACCTGAGAGGTATGGGTTTCTGATCTCACCTCATGTGGATATTAATCTTTTGAGGAAGATGAACTGGCTACGTATGAGGAAGAGATACAAGGTATCGACTCCGATTTATGGCAAGATGCCATGAATTCCGAAATGGATTCCATGTACACAACCCACGTTTGGACACTGGTTGATGCACCAGAAGGCGTAAAGCCTATTGGTTGCAAATGGGTCTTCAAGAGTAAAACTGGCATGGATGGCAACGTACAAACGTACAAAGCTAGGCTTGTAGCGAAAGGGTATCGTCAACGACATGGTGTCGATTACGACGAAACCTTTCACCCGTTGCCATTATTAAATCCATTCGGATAATGCTTGCTATTGCTGCATATTTCGATTACGAGATATGGCAGATGGACGTCAAAACCGCTTTCCTTAACGTAAACCTTTTGGAGGATGTTTATATGCAACAGCCTAAGGTTTTTGTCGTACCAAGACTTGCAAACAAGGTTTGTAAGTTAAATCGATCCATTTATGGATTGAAGCAAGCATCTCGTTCTTGGAACCAACGTTTTGATGAGATCATAAAAGAATATGATTTAATTCAAAACGAGGATGATCCTTGTGTATATAAGAAGGTTAGTGGGAGCGCACTGACATTTATTGTCCTTTATGTTGATGATGTATTGCTTATTGGCAATGACATTCCCATGTTAACATCGGTGAAAGCTTGGCTTTCATTAAAATTCTCCATGAAGGATCTGGGAGAAGCAGCCTTTATTCTAGGAATAAAGATCTACCGGGATAGATCTAGAAAGCTGCTTGGACTATCCCAGAGCACGTACATTGACAAAGTGTTGAAGAGATTCAACATGGATCAGTCCAAGAGGGGACTGTTGCTAGTGTCACATGGCGTCACTCTATCTAAGGACATGTGTCCTAAAACTCAAGATGAAAGAGACAACATGAGTCGGATACCGTTCGCTTCGGTAGTCTGATCGATCATGTATGCCATGATATGTACGCGACCTGATGTCTCGTATGCTTTGAGCATGTGTAGTCGCTATCAGGCCGATCCAGGTGATGGTCACTGGATGGCGGTTAAGAATATCCTTAAATATCTTAGACGAACTAAGGATGATTTCTTAATCTATGGAGATGGAGAACTTGAGGTAACTGGGTATACCGATGCAAGTTTCCAAACCGATAAAGACGACTACAAGTCACAATCCGGGTACATATTTTATTTGAATAACGGAGCAGTAAGCTGGAAATCTTCCAAGCAGAGACTGTTGCCGATTCAACAACAGAAGCGGAGTATATTGTTGCAGCTGAAGCAGCAAAAGAGGCAGTTTGGATCCGAAAATTCCTAATTGGATTAGGAGTAGTTCTGTTAATAGCTGAGCCTGTTCCATTGTATTGTGACAATAACGGGGCTATAGCGCAAGCTAAGGAACCGCGGTCTCATCAACGATCCAAGCATGTTTTTCGACGTTTCCATCTTATTCGTGAGATTATACATCGTGGCGATGTGAAGATCGAAAAGGTCGCATCAGAGGACAACATTGCAGATCCGCTGACGAAAGCTATTCCTCAGCAAAAGTTTGATGCGACATGTACATAGTTCAGGTATTAGATGCTTGAGTGACTGGCTATAGGCCAAGTGGGAGATTGTTAGACAATTATGACCCATAGCGTCACTATTTGTAAAAGATATTGTGGTTTTTGTACAAATTAATTATGTAGCAATGGAAATTGCATTTTATCATTTTGTAATTTGATTACTTAAATAAATAAATGATAAAAGTCCTTATGATTAGTTCCGGATTATAAGATATGAGACAGTATCAATCCATAACGGTTTAATTATTAAATATCTCTAGTCGTACTATTATCAAGATTTGACATCGATAATGCGGAATAGACTAGTATTGCACTTGTGCGTGTTATGGAAGCGTAACGGCATAGTTCTCATATATTTAAGTATTGGATACTTATGCAAGTGTGATAAGAGGTTGTGTTTACCGATGGTACGGAAACAGCTTCGCTCTGGATAGACCCCGCGGAATCCCATTGGTAGTATGACTATGTGTCTATGGGAATCCGCTTCAGGGTAGGTGTATTTTGTCTTAACCTGAGACTTGCATCGCTAGTACTTGCAACAATCAATACGCTTTGGTTTTGGTCATCCAGGACTTTAACAGATTCTGTGTACGCCTCTTCTGGGTTTATTGAGAATCGTAGTGTATTGGGTGTGATGTCAAGATGGAAGTATCACTTCAGTCATATGAAGATGATGATCACGCAGGGATACATAACTGGTACTCTAAATTGGTTGCAACCATCGGGATAATATGATATGGTCATGATTATCCGATTAAAGAGACTAGTTACTTGTAATCCGATATATGCTTCGTACGGGGCAGACACTATTCCAGTCCCAGGCCTTGCATGTGACATCTGATATTGGATCGTTATACGCAATACTACGTATACTACGCCTGATATAGATTATATATTCCATTAAGAATATTTCTGGAGAATTGGGTAGGCACGGTGCTTTGCTAGAAGCCAACCATGTCTTGTAAATCGGTAAAAATGTAGTACGAGGTACGTACGTGTTCGGATAGTCCGACCACCGGATTTACTGCCAACATATCCAGGGATCTCATGGGTTGCTTCCCGAAGATTCACCGATGACGAATGATTCGAACTTAATTAATTTGAGATTAATTACGGAGAGATTTTATCTGGGATAAAATACTATTTGAAGAGAGAGAACGGTTAATTTGGAATTAATCGATAAAATAATATATTCGATATATTAAACGAAATTAGATTTCGACGCGAAATTAAAATTGGATTTTAATTCGGGCTAACGAATTGATTTAGAATTAATTCACTAGCGACGTGAATAGTAATTTTGCTAGGCATGATTATTTAATTAAATTTGATTTAATTACATCGCAACGGAAAATTCGTTAATTGGGAATTAACGAACCCGAGCCCGGAATGTGTTTGCGAGGCCACTCCGATTTTGAATCAAGTGCGGCCACAAGTCACATCGTTTGTCACATCACCTGTCACTTTAGTGATGGATGTCAAGTCACCTTTTGGTGATTGACAACCAGTCACTATTCATGATGGTGGTGGTTGTGGGCAATTAATGTCATTTTGCCTCCAAAATTGGTTTTGCTTTTTGGAAAAGCTTTTACCAAATTTTGTAAAGACTTTTGGCATATGTTTTTAGAAAACAAAAAATACCAAAAATAAATTATACACTCTCTCTCTCTCTAAAGCCTTTGTCGTGAACCTCCATTGAAGAATAAGGAAAATTTTTTTTCTTTCTTCACTTGCTAGCACACTTCAAGAATCATTTAAGGTGTTAGGGAAACCCACCTTTGAGCTTTGAGCTTGGAGCTTGGATTCAACACTCCATACTTCTCCTTGGCCGAATATCACAAGGGAATTTTTGTGTTCATTGTCTTCAAAATCCGATCAAAGTAAGTATGATTCCGCCATTCTTATTTGAGTATTCATTCTTTTTCATTGCTTAAATCGATCTTGGGATTGTAATAGAAACCCAACACAATAGTATAGCCAAACACAGAAGGCCAACCCAACATAACAACACGAGCCTAAACCTATCAAAAATCCCAGAAAACACACATATAACAAACCCAGAAATGCCTACATTTCAACTCAGGTATAAACCCAAAACATACATTCATTCAGCATTATGAATCCTAAAAAATACCCCCGTAACCACAATCAAAACCCTAAAACAGCCACAGATAAACCAACAAAAAACCAAAGCATGTTGTCAAGCAATGCATACATTCATCATGGTCATTGCACATCAATCAAGGATGAAAAACATGCTCAGTGGGAAAAAAATAAGAAGAGAGATCCAAGAACACTTACTTGTATGTTGAAGAGGAAGCTGAAAAGGATAAAGTTGTTGAAAGGGCACGAAGTTGCAGAAATCACTTGAGTACTTGTTGAGAGCGTTTCGAGGAAGAGGAAGAGAGCAAACGTGGAGAAACGAGTGACCCTTAAATAGACAGCTCGAGCTGATCTTAATCATTGATTTGGAATGAGAGAAGCGGATTAATGACACGTTTCAGGTCAATCACTGCCGTTGAGTTTAGATCGATGGCTCAAATGAGAGCCACGAGCTCAGTTCATCTCAATCACAGGAGTTTTGGCACGCAAGACACAGATGAGTGACACTTGGCACATTATGGAGACGAAACAAAAGGGGTTTGATGGATGTGGTGGGCATTTAAGGAAAACTATTATGCTATAACATATTCATAAAGACGATTTAGAAATCCTATGAGTGCCTTTTCAAGTGGTGGTGCAAGAAAGACAATCATCATAAAAGAATATCTTTGGCAGTATCTAGAGCAACTTGCCCTGAGGAGTATGAACCTAGGAAGAGCTTAGACGATATGAAGTTTTAAGAGGCTAACAACCTGAGGACGTTGGATCAGTCTGCACCACCATCTCTTATAAAGTTCCCGATATCAACTCACCAACTCGTTGATACCGATAATTGGGGGACAAATATTGATGATGGTTTTTTCACTATGAAGAATGTTCAAATGCCGATGAGGGGTGGAATGAGTATTGTACTTAGCCAAAAATGGATGATAAATGCCCAAGGGCCAGAAGAGATAGACATGGTTTGGCAGAGGAACCAGACCACATGATTCGGGGGAGTTCTCCCAAGGTCAGAATTTTTTCATGATGAAGCAGGTTGGTATACCGACCCGACCACATGAAGAATGATGGATTTGGAGTTTTCTAAGAGTTTGTTGAAATCCGACCTGAGGGTTCTTTGTCAATGAAACCTGACCTGGTTGAGAGAATTGCAGTGAAACTTTGATTAGTATTATTTTCCTCGATATACCAACCTGAGAACGAAGATGTGATTATATGCCGACCTATATTGAGGACATGTGACGTATGCCCTAGGTAAGAAGATAAGCTTCTAGAAGGCTAATGATGACTGTGGAAAAGCATTGATTCTCATTAGAAGTAGCCCCTGCTAGCCGCCATAGGCCGGTGCAGTGGCAGGGAGGTGGCATAGCAAAGCCGCTATAGGCCAGTGCAGTGACAATGGAATGAGCTAATCTGATTGGTCGATTTGAGGGTAGTTAAGGAGAATTGTGATAATAATAATGACAATGTGACATGAGATGACGTCAAAGGCGGTGAAATAGTGAATTTGAGAGCCTATATAAAGGGGTTGGAGTCTTAGATTTAAGGGTTAGTAAATTTTGCACTTCAGAGCTTGAAAAAACAAAGAGTTAAAGAACTAGTGATAGAGAGAGAAAGCTGGTCGATGACTTGACCAAGTGAGTAAATTATAACGGACTTATAAAAGACCTGATGTGTGTTATCACCAAAATTTGTGAGGTTAATTTCCCTTATTATTTTTAAAACGAACGTCAATAATTTTATTATTTTTAAATCAGGAAGTAAGTAAAATATATCTCATCCTCCTAATATGAAATCCTATTAAAACAGGACAACAAAAATTATTAACCCTAATCAAAACGGAAAAATTGTTGGATGGCACGTTTGCTAACAATGAAGCGCCACGTGTATAATACTCATCCGTGGCAAGACAGTAGGTCACCATGAAAAGAGGAAATCCATCAAACAATGTATCTGGCTGAAATTCTGTCCAGATTCATTCTTCCCTTGCAACTCTCCAGAAAAAGGAATGTGATGCTATCTTCTCTCTCACCTGCATTATCTCGAGTCTAAGCTGTTATTCGAAACTTTCTTCATCTCTCTCGAGAAACAAACAAGTCTTACAATTCACAGAAAGCAAGTAAAAATGAGTCAGAAAAGAGACAAGCCGTACCACGTCGTTCACAAACTTCCTCCCGGCGACAGCCCCTATGTCCGTGCCAAGCATGTCCAGGTACATACATGAATGCATTCACATGTATGTATGTATGTATGTATTCTGTAATTTGTTTTTTTATGAAATATATAAATTTACTTTTTTATTAAGGGAGGATCATGGAGAGAATGTGAAGTAAAGATATGTGTTTTTGGAGTTTGTATATGGTATGTAATTACAGGAAGGCCCTTGAGTTGAAGTAGTGTTTAGTCAGTTCAAGTGTGCTCTTATTGATGTTGATTGATCTTATTGAAGTCTGCTCATAAATTTATCTTATTTTTAATTTGTTCACATAAAGATTATTTCTAGTTTATCTGGAATTTTTTGAAGGGACTATTTTGGATTACAATCATTCAATGCATTATGTAACAGTCAGTTAGTATTGTAAAATAAATTTGATGATTTGCCAATGAATTTATTAATGTTGAAATCTAGCAATAATGGTATCTTGCAGAATTTTCCTTTGTTATGTTGTAATTAATTTGTTTGTATTCTTTTTAAAATTCTAAATTATGAATATAAGTAAATAAACAAATGGGTAAATCTTGGATAAACTGATTTCTGTGTTCAATAGTTAAAACATTTTCATCTAAATGTGTTATAGTTTGAGCACAATAGCGTCAAAGGAACTATAATCGACCCCACCTTGTGGAAAATAATTTCGTTTGGTTTGTTTGGTGTTATAATTGAATTTGGATCCAGTGAGCTAAGCTGTTTAAGTTTTTCATATCTACCATGTGTGTTTTAATAACAAAGCACATATAAATTATTATCCAATAATCACCGATGGTAATTTATAAAAAACTCGTTACAAAGTTAAGCTAATCACCGAATCCAAGTCCTTTATAAATTGAATGGATTGATATTAAGTTTATATTGATTATTTATTCTCCTATGGAAATTCAGCTAGTTGAGAAGGATCCAGAAGCAGCTATAGTTTTGTTCTGGCAAGCGATAAATGCTGGAGATAGAGTAGATAGTGCCCTTAAAGACATGGCGGTGGTTCTGAAACAGCAAGATAGAACCGAAGAAGCTGTTGAAGCCATAAAGGCGTTTAGGCATCTCTGCTCCAAGCAAGCCCAAGAATCACTAGACAATGTTCTCATTGACTTGTACAAGGTATCTCTAGGAGCAGAACATTGTGAATTAATTGTGTTTTATTTAATATGCATGGCATTTCCAAGAAAATTTGGCAATATTTTTTATAGTTGTTACTTGAATTCTCTCATGGTTATTGTTATTAGATAGATACTCAATGGTTTCTTCAGTAAGAATGCTATTATTTGATTGCAGTCATTTCTAAGGATTGATTGTTACATTGCTGTCTTCCAATTCTATCCTGCTATTTGGCCATGAAATTAAGGGCTTGTTAAGGCCTTGCACCTTCTCTTCACTTTGCATATATCAGCCTGATGGAATTTGCTAAATCTGTACTTTAATATTTTTATCATCACATAATAAGCTTAGAACATATCGAGTCCAATAATCTTGCTTTGGTTGTCTTTAATTTATTAGTAATAATTATGATTATTTTTGCAGAAATGTGGAAGACTTGATGGGCAGATTGAGCTGCTGAAGCAGAAGCTTCGGATGATTTATCATGGAGAGGCCTTCAATGGGAAGCCTACCAAGACGGCACGGTCACATGGAAAGAAGTTCCAAGTGACCGTCAAGCAAGAGACTTCCAGGATACTGGTACTAATCCTGCTCTATTTATAGCATCTTGAGTACAATATTATCTGCCAGTTTATTATTTTTAAGGAACTTGTCCAAACATGAAAAACTTGGGATAATTGAAGGGGTGTTGCGTTGTTAGTTCCATGTTTTGTTGCAAGTCTAACTGGTTGTTATATTTCACTTTCCACTGCATAAACAAGTGTGCTTTTACCTTGGTCCGATTCAGTTCTTTTCCAATGTGACTCCTGATTAGGTCATGTCATATTCTAGGATAGTAGTGATTGATCTTCTTTCTAAAGTATTGTTTTCCCCACTAGTCACATTACCTCCAGTCACCTATAATTATTTCATGCTTTAGCTTGCTTACATTCTGAACAAGTTGAAACTTTTGTTCATCCATTGACACCCACCAAGCATATTTGTCCCAAAAGTTTGTAGTTCTTACATTGTCAACAATTTTACCCGACTGTGTAATGCAGGGAAACTTGGGTTGGGCGTACATGCAACAAGGAAATTATACCGCAGCAGAAGTAGTGTAT